>JAXGGS010754315.1:4928-19071 GCA_035585475.1 Armandia brevis
AATTAACAAACATCAAATATCAAATACGACGGCTAACTTCAGCATGCATGTATCTTAAGTATACCTGACAACAGCCGAAGACATGACCCTCCTCTTCTCAGGTGACCCAGAGCTGGACTCGGAGCCGAAGCCAGTCCTGTCTCTCTCGCGGTTCGCCCCGCGCTCATTTGATCTGGATCGTCCTCTAGCTCTCCTCTGTACCTCGCCTCGGTCTCGCCCACCTCGTTTGTCTGGAGAGTGACTGTCCGCTCTCTTGTTTGGCGATGCTGACGGCGACCTATCACTCTCACTATCCGAGTCGTCGGTTTCCTTTCGCTTGGATCTCGAGTGTTTCTTGTGCTTCTTCCTTTTCCTATCAATGCATTAACACGGTTATTGATAACGCTAACCCCGAAACTTAGAGTGTCATCGGTATGATAGTTCTGTCGCTTGAACATATTTCCTTACTTGTCTTTTTTATGTTTCTTGGATTTCCTAGATTTGCTTTTGCCATCACTATCATCCTCGTCACTATCGATCTGCTGCCGGGAAAATCGATCAGATAATCCACGTGCATCTCCACTGCCTCGTTCTCGTCTCCGGTCATCACCTTAAATACGCCGGTACATCAACAACAAGTACAGCATACATGCCCAGACATATGTACACACGTAAATCGTGGTATCCGCTTTAATATAATTAGGGTTGCATAAGGATATACAACCTTATAAAAAGTAATAAAATGGCATACCTCGTCTATCATTTCGCTTCGGTTCTTTTTCTTGTGTTTTTTGGCCTCGGCTCCATCTATCCTGGGCTCCAGGCTCATCTACACTGCCGAATGGCCGAGTTTTTCTGATCTCTTGACGCCAGTGCGGCGGAGTGACACTGCGAGAACGACTGCGGGCTCTGGCGCTGTATCGCTGAAATAACAATTAAATTTATCTACTGGGCAGGTGTGTACAGCTGACGCTAAATAGTGATTAAAATAAACATGAAATAGTGTTTCTAGATACATACAACAGTTCCACGTCCCTTGATTTTTTTACCGGCGTCGTTATACTGAGGTCTCCTGTTATACGGAGCACGCGGTGGTGGACCCCTGAGTGAACACAAATCATTTCTTTATTGCAAAATCGTATAATCAATTAAGGAAATCGAATTTCACAAAGATATGTTTACAATCTGCAACGATTCTTTGTTCATACCTGCCCTGTTCTGTTTGCGGCCCGCCTCGTAGCAGGAAGTTCTGACTAGGAACATCCGGGATGTCTTCCGCACGAACGGTGGAGTAGAATTCTTCCTCTCCATTTTTCTCGTCCTTCCCGCTAGAAGTGGTTTATTTTACAATTACAAACATTCATAAAACAATCAAGCGTTATCTAAGCACATACATTGCATAGGGAGTGTATAGGTTTATTTGTTCACGGTTTATGACAATACCTTTTCTTGTCTTTCTTTTTCTTCTTGTCTTTCTTTTTCTTTTTCCGCTTGGACTTCTCGTCCGAACTGGAGGAGTCCGAGTCAGACGAGGAGGAGTCACTTGAACTGTCACTGCTAGAAGACGATTCATCGGACGAGGCTTTCCTCTTTTTCTTCTTACCTTGAAAGGAGAAATGGTTATAATTAAGGTATTATCCGGAAGGTGATATTTAGCACTTCTTTATATATTGGTACACGCACTGTAAATACCTTTCGATTTCATCTGTAGAACTAATTCACCACAATTTGAGATGGATACTTGGGTCAGCGGCGCGTTGTTGGAATCCGTTGGTGAGGATTCTATGGCTTTCACAAGTTCCTGCCCTTGGATCATTTGTCCGAACACAACGTGAACTCTGTATTTGCAATATTAAAAACGTACGTTACTTAACCTATACAAAACACAACCGACGAGCATGAGATAACAAAATTAAACTGTATCTTAGCTATTTATTGCCAAACATTTTTATCTATCTTAACCATCACCTGAACGATGAAAAGTAATCCGCGGTTGCTGGGAACAGCTAGTAGGACAAGTAGTATGTTTGACAAAACGAATTTATATTTAAGCCAGAAACATGTGTTTAGCGTGAAACGTTGATCTTAACAAGTGAATGCTTACCCATCGAGATGCGGAGCTGGTTTAGTTAAGCTGAAAACACAACGTATGGTATGATTATATCTGAATTAATGGCGCAACAATCGATCGATCTGGCTTGAATGAACAATTAGATGACATGGCAAACCGTGTGGAAATTGTCTAATTACACGTGAACAATAAATCAGATAATTCTGCAATCAAATAGACAAAGAGACATGAGAGAAGTTTGAACCACGACATATTGTCAGATGTCAGATTCAAACTTGAAAAGATTGCTGGAAGTTACCTGATTACCAAGCAGGTGCTGATCACCAATTTCTGTATAATAATGCAAAAGTGGCAAAAAAATACATTATATTTGATGCAACATTTGTCAACGTTAATGTGAACTTGGAAACAATATCTCTTCAAGAGAAGCCAGCTATTTTCCATTAATCGAGACTGTTAAGTGTTACGATTATGTTCAACCCTTAGGCTGTAAAAAGACCCACATCAGTTAAGGTGCCATAGGTTACAGAACAAACAATAATAATGATTGGGTCCCGAGAAAATAGTTGGCTTCCCTTCATTTCTGTGATTTCAAAGTTTAAACACTCACATGAAAAACTGGGAGCCATTGGTATTTTTACCACGATTAGCCATGGAGAGGAGGAATTCTTTATCATGCTTAAGCATAAAATTTTCATCTAAGAGAAAATGGATTAGAATTAATTGGTTTACATAATAGGTTTGATACAATAAGTATGAAGAGAAGCGCCGTGAGCGGTTAACTAATTGAATGAAATATCATATAACTGGTTTTCAGTTTTCACGAGTGTCCTCATCGGCAAAACGACACAGGTTAAATACTGTATAAAATCAAGTACGTATAATTAATAATTTTCCTCTTGCATATTTCTGCATTCAATCTGAACAGTGCAAGACTTACCCTCAAATACCCCTCCATAGATTGATTCGCCGCCAGTGCCATCACCTAAAAAAAATTAAAAAAGTTTACACTGATTATGGTCAACTATTCTATTGAATAGAGTTAATACAAATGAATCAGAAAGACTGAGATAACTTTAATACGATGTATGCTGAATGTTACCTTTGGTGAAGTCACCGCCCTGGATCATAAAGTTTTTAACCACACGGTGGAAAGATGATCCTTTATAGTGCAGAGGCTTCCTGGTCACCAGAGACAAACCTTTTTCTCCTGCAATTTAATATCATTCTAGATACTGCATAGATTCATAGAACTGGACCAATGTGAGTGATTTTGTCCTTGTATTCAACTCTATTTATGTTTTTTTTATCCTTAGTCACGTTGAAGAATGAATAATCTACCTGTGCATAACGCCCGAAAGTTGTCGCATGTTCGGGGACACACATCGGAAAAGAGTTCGAATATGAGGCGACCGACTGAAATTAAAAACGTAAGTTTAATAATAGGAAAACATGCGGTACCTCGTGCATGTCAAAGCAGATGATGTCATTATTGTTGACTTACCAGGTTGCCCGTCACTTTCTAAATCAAAGAAGCATCGCGGACGATATCCTTTTTTAATGGTCATCTTGGGGAGTACTATGACATCAAATCTGGAAGGAACATGGATGATGCAGAGGATTACTCCATCGATAATAATTTCACCTAGTAATGGGCTATTACGTATCAAACTTCCTACAACTATTGAATTTGAATTGAGGGGAATCAAAAATGTGCATGTGAGATGATTAGACGAGCTCCTGACTGTATAAGAGTGTGATAAGAACTAGATAAATCATCTATATATCGCGGTCTGAATTTCCCCCAATTCGACAGATCAGGCAGGACATCGCGGGTCAAGGGTTACCCATAGGCGTAAATGACATTTCTTTAAAGCGCGATTAAAGGCTTGTCCGTCACCAGCCCCGTTATGTAGAGGGCTACTGTAATTTACCGGCGATGCCTGGTGTATACATGCACATGTACTCACACAAATATATACACACACATGCGACATTCGCGTTATAAAATGCTGTCGGATCCGGTGAATTACCGTGCCAATCACCCAAAAAGTGCGTATCAACGCTCTAGTAGCACATATAAAGTTAAATAATTAAGTTGGTTAAGAACTGTGACTTGTGTCTGCCGCATAAATGTAAAAATTAAAGGCGACTAACTTACCGATGCCGTTCGGCCTCCGATGTGCAGACTTCCGGCCAATAGTTTCCGGTTAAAAAATAATATTCGCTCGGCGGCAGCACTGAAATGCAGGATGCCGCTGATCAGACTTTGTTACTACTTGCCCAAAAAAACAGCAGCTGCGGCACGACTTGTTTATTCTTTGCTTTACTGTCTAGCCCGCCAGGCCCCCGGCGGCAATCTCCCTTTTTTTTATTCGAAGCCAAGTGACAAATCTGAACTATTTACCATCCAATTTTGCCTCAACAAAAAGCTTGCAAAGGTAACGTGAATTATAGTCGTCCAATGTGGTTGTCATAATGCCACAACGGTTGCCTCTATGCATCAAAATTCATGTCAAAGTTATATAGGCCTATAAGTTGAACCCGCAACTTGCTATACTGCCCGATACAGATTATGCATGTGTCAGCTATATCTGAAACGATGCTAAAGTTTATGGACGTACACATTTCGTGGCTGGAATTTTCCATAACAGAAACTACTAGACAAAGTTAGCAGACATTCTCGACAGCAATTATAAGTCTGGCCTAGGAAATGCTGCATAAATCTTTCTTTAAGGAATTAACCGGCGAGACCCAATTTGTTTTTTTTGTAAAACTATTAAATCTGTGAGGATGAGTTTCGGGGCCGGGATCTAAGGCAGAGGTTCGCACTGTAACACATTTTTCAAGTAAATTTAGGGAAGCCCTTTGCCACGATAGAGAACATTGCCGCTCACAAATAGACTAATGAACAAACAAGAAATGATTAAATTTAGTTAATGATTCATCGATAATCAAGAATCAAGGATCAGACCATGTTCCTATATATCTCTTCACATTTGTACATTAAATCGTTTGATCGGGCGTTTGATGTCAGGCCGGGATTTATTAAACTGTGTTTAGGGAGACCGAATTATACATCCGGCAATATCCCAGCCCAGAAGATCCAGTCCAGATTGCAGATGGCAATACCTAGATACCCTAGGGCCTTTTTATGGGGCCCAGGGTTGCAGCCCGGGGGGGGGGACTCCCATGTTATGGCCTACGCACCTGCTCCGCGGGATAGGGTATGTTTTTAGAGGTTTTGCTCTAGCCAGGGTATGTATTTTGGGACCGATTTGCCCTAGCCAGGGTCTAAAATTTCAAAATTTGCCCTAGGAGGGTAGGTTCTTTGAGCAATTTTGCCTAGCTAATGTCTATATTTCAAGGCGATTTGCTCTGACAGGGTTGATCAGAGGTAATTGCCATTTTGCACGCCACACCCATATGATCAGTAGACTTGCAACATACTTTTTCGAAAAAAATTTGCCCTAACATGGGTGGCTTTTTCGGCCGATATTTGCCCAAGGGTAAGGATCTCGGCCCTGGCGCGGAGCAGGTGCGTCAATTCTAAATACCAGTCCCCCCCCCCCCCGCCGGGGTTGCAGCCGCAATAACCCAATATATACTCCCGGGTATATACTGTTCTTTAATAACAAGACACAAGCTCTGTGGCTAGCAATGGCAGTAAAATTGCAATCATGTTTGGTCTAGAATTTTTATTTAATTTACTGTGAAGTATATACCGCACTCTTGAAATCAATTGTTTCCGCCCCAATATTATCCCAAGAGTAATTTGTTTACGCGGATGTGTTTATTTACTAGACTTGCTAATAATTGCTGGCGCAGCTGACAGCCAGAAAAAACGAGTTGCGCATCCGTGTGTTATTACCAATACGCCTGATGACGTCAATCCTCGCCGCTCATCACTGCGACATTTCACGGCCAGCGATGCGCTGCCGCCTATGCAACAAGCTTTAAGCAGAGGGATGCACGCACTTCAGCCATGTGAGCACCTCTGGCTTCACTCGTGAACAGATGACGAAACGCTTTGTTCCAGCCAATCACGCGCCATCCTATAACTGATTTTGCATTTCCCGCCATTTTATTCGGGTGAGCAACTGTGTTAGGACGCTAAAAACAAATAGTGCTCATCTTGTTTTACAATTGAAGACAAGAAAATTGGTAAAGAGACTAAGACTGTTTTTATTTCTGATTTGAAATAGTATTTTTGTAATAATTTCACGATAGGCAGACATAACGTTGACAAATCATATTCGTCATTGAGAAAATCGCCGGCTCGCGTAGGAATATTTTTCCCATTCGTATATATACTGAGTGGCTCGCGCCGTAAGGCAGAACATGGCCGTCAACGACACGCGTAATTCCTCTCTTCGAAGTGAAACACTCAGAAACGACGAAGTAATCGACGAAATGAGTTCCAAAAAGGTAGGTTGGCTTCTTTATTACTCTTTTCTATAGGGGGCACAACGGGGGGCTTAACAAGGGGTCTGACATGTTTTTAATTCACACCAGGTGGACGAGGGTTGTGGCGATTGCGATCTGCTGCAGACGTCTGTCAGAGATTTGGAATCGGGACTCGCAGAACCCTTAGTCGCTGAGAGTTCCCCCTCAGACTCGGACAATGGCCTCGCTACCGAGTCAGACCACGATCCCTGGGATCTGCCCGAATTTAAAGATGATTCCACGGCATGGAGCGGTGGGTATTTCTGCAGTCATTGTGTTTAGCGGCGTTTTTGACAGTTGTACACGTGGGTTGGCATTGCGCCAGCATGTAACCTGTCAGTGTGTAGTCTGCAGTGCAGCCATCGCTAGTGATCGATTTCTAGCCGGTTCAAACCGGCTCGTCTGATCCGTTAGCTCACTGGCGGTTGCGAAGCACTGTCAAGGGTTTTTTTAAGGATCGGCAAATCTTTACTAGAAGGCGTCTCCTCTCCTTAAGCTCAAGGTCATTGAAAGTCACTCATAATCATTGATACCTTATATTGATTGATAACCCTTCAGACATAGTTGGTATAAACCACTCGACTGAATTATTTTTTTATTCGTCTCGGAACTATCCAAATTCAGGAAGGCAGTCAGGTCGGCTAAAGGGGACAAATAACATGCGAACTTTCCAGTCCAGAATTAGAATTAATGACAAATCAGTCTATACACAGTCTAATGATTTCTTAATTTAACGTAGGAGCTGTGCCACTAATTTGTAAAATTATAACTTGTTCACGGTTTTGGGCAGTTTATTTGAATATTTATGCTTTTATTTTCAAATTCCCCATTGTTAACACTCTGGAGCGCGTAACCGTTTTACATATTAGGCCTATTATATATCAGATGTATATAGTGTGACATTTAAGCGTTGCAACAGATGTGTGTCCGTTTTACTATAAGATCCTGCTTCCTTCAAATTCGAACGGTTTTCACGGAACTCTTATGTCAAGTGACAAGCGTCTGCTGCTACCCTCAGCGTTGGCGGGAAGTTTTATTGTCCAAACAACTGGGACGCGTCATTGTTCACTAGTGATCAACCGCTTAAATTCGATCTGTTAGTTTTGCAAAGTTGACATAACCCGGTATACAGGAGTGTTAAGTCGCCTAAGACCACCATTGACTGCCTTCCACTTGTAAAAATTCCATTACGTCTTAGTGGCTTGAATGATCGATTGGACTAAAGAGAGAGGTTATTCACCATTCCGAATTTGGGATTGATCAACTCAAAGGCGATCAACATAAGCATTTTGTACTTCCAAAAATTATCGATCCACTGTGACATGTACCAATACGCTTAATAACTTTATTTGCTAAGGATAAAGTACCTGCCCATGAATGATTTCGTTCAATACGATTACGAATTGTTATATATTTAAAGCTAATTTTATGAATGATATTTTAGTAGTGAAATAACTACCCCCATTGATGTATTGTTCGATTCGTATTGCCGCACTTGATAACCCCCGAAGAATGAAACCAACATGACCCCATATTTCATCATCTCCTATATTTTATTTGAAATAGATCTTAGCTGTACCGAGAAATGCCGACGTGTGCTGGTGGACTGGATCGGGCGATGTATTCTGCTCATCGCCCTCCTTTACTTCTTCATCTGCTCACTTGATTTCCTCAGCTCGTCATTTAGACTGCTCGGGGGCAAAGCTGCAGGTAGGTTGATCGAGTGAATTAATTAACGCTTAATGATTTGATTTATTTTTATTCACGTGCGCACGTTTCTACGTTTTACATCTTTCCACCCGTCAGGCTCTGCCTTCACCAACAGTGCCCTGCTGCAGAACCCGATTGCCGGGTTGATGATCGGAGTTTTAGCGACTGTTTTAGTCCAGAGTTCAAGTACATCCACCTCCATCGTCGTCACCATGGTCGCTTCTGGAAGTAAGTGACTTAATCGCATCATGTAATTTAGTTTTTACGTTTTCTTAGAACGCAGATGTTTCACTTTCGACTTAACTTTTAGTTATCGGAGTAAGACCTGCCATTCCTATCATTATGGGAGCCAACATTGGAACGTCCGTGACCAACACCATCGTGTCCATATCTCAGTCTAACGACAAGGATCAGTTCAGACGCGCTTTTGCCGGAGCCACCGTTCACGATATGTTCAACTGGCTGTCTGTGATCTTTCTCCTACCACTTGAAGTAGCTACCGGTAAGCGAACGCTTTCTGCTGATTCTTCCAATTTCGCGGCGATGCTGTTTTACAACCTTTGATGTATTCATCCGCTTAATGCATTAATGACCTTTTGACATCGACTCCGATAGACCTCGTTATTCACCGTAAACTGTTCGCCTTGCAGGATATCTGTTCCATCTTACCTCAAAGCTGGTAACGGTTTTACCGCAGGACGGCAGTGGAACAAAGACCAGTCTGCTGAAGACACTCACGAAGCCACTGACAAAGCTGGTGATACAGGTGAGTGCTCGCCACTGAATAATTAATCGTTTGTCTGGAACCGCTGGAATGAAGCCTTCGTATAAGCGAGGATTGTTCTTTAATGGCGTATCATATATCATGTTAATGTGTTCCATGGTGCGCCGATTGACACAGATTCCAGACAGCTAAAACGCTGTGCCCTTAAAGTTACTGATTTATGACCTCATATGAGACTAAGCAATCACTGATGAATCGTCAATTGTTAACTTATTCGATATTTATTCTCTTTCCTAGCTTGATAAACATATCCTGGAGAAGATTGCTATTGGTGCAGATTTGCCAGAAGATGTTTCCTTGATCAAGCACTATTGCAGATACGAGGAACAGGAAGTTAACGTAACACGTGGCGTTAACCAGACCGTTACTCGTATGTTAAACTACACCAATGGGGACGCCTCGTGGGTCCTCATCCCACAAAACGTAACAGAATTAGTGAATGAAACTGTGACCGAACTCGGGAAAGTTCCAATTGAAAAATGTACGTTTTCGAAAGTGACGAAATCTTTCATTTTAATAAATCTGTATCATTTGCTATCGATCGATACATTGCATTAGATGTTTATTCATCCTGTTTTTATTTACAGGTACCTTCTTGTTCAACAATGACAGTATTAGCGATACCGTGGTAGGTATCATTCTGCTGGGCATCTCCTTGGTGATGCTCTGTGGCTGCCTTGTTCTAATGGTGAAGAATCTGAAGTCTGCCCTGAAAGGAAAGATGGCGGGACTGGTGAGAAACACCCTGAACGCGAATCTACCCGGGAAGCTGGCCTACTTCACCGGTTACCTGGTGATGATTGTCGGTGCCATCCTGACGATGCTGGTGCAGAGCAGCTCAGTATTCACATCCGCCGTCACCCCCTTGGTGGGCGTCGGGCTGCTGAAGATGGAGAGGATGTACCCGCTCACCCTCGGAGCCAACATAGGAACCACCACCACCGGCCTCCTAGCTGCCATGGCCGCCTCAAGCGACAAGCTCCATCTCGCCATGCAGATCGCCCTGTGCCATCTCTTCTTCAACCTCTCCGGTATCCTCCTCTTCTACGTGGTGCCATGCATGAGATGGCCGGTCCAACTGGCCAAGATCATGGGAAACACCACCGCTGAGTACAGATGGTTTGCCGTTGTCTACCTGCTCCTGATGTTCTTCGTGCTTCCCGGATTCGTCTTCGCTCTATCCATGGCCGGACCTTTGGTTTTTGCTGTGGTTGGAAGTCTCATATTTGGACTGTTCGTTGTCATCGTCCTGATGAACGTAGCCCAGAGAAAATGCCCAAGGTTCCTGCCCAAGAAGCTGAGAAACTGGGACTACCTGCCCTTGTGGATGCGCTCCCTCGGCCCCATCGATAGAGCCATCTTCGCACACTGCAACTGCTGCGTGAAGAAATGTTGCGGAGAACAGGAGACAGAGAAGATCGAGATCGTTGTTGACCTCGCTGAAAGCCCCGACACCACCATGATGGAGCTGACCCCATCCGAGAAGAGCCTGCTGATGAAGGAAACCAAAGAAGTTGTCGAGGACATCGTTAAGGCGGAGGAGAGTAAGCTTAACGACGACGAGAAGTTGGAGAGAATTCGCACAGGGTTTGAGAGCGGCTATGTTACCGCAGCACCCACGCCATGCATCACTGTCCAGAACACCCCCGTACCGACCCCGTACGGTCCCACGCCATGCGTGTCCAGAGTTCCATCCTTCGCAAGACTTCAGAGCTCAGTTAAACCTGACGAGACTCACGATGAGGAGGACGATCTCAATTCTCAGAGCGACAGCTCAGAAAGAACTCATGAAAACGACGGCGAAAGCCAGTCGAGTAATAGTGATAAAGACGACATCACCAAGTTATGAGAGTGACTCAATTTAATTTTTTCATAGACTCATCTTCATTGTTCATTACTCAGCATAGACTGTTTAAAACTCATATCACATTATAGCAGTCTCAGTGTCATCATCTTCATCAGCCATTTATCATAGTGTGTACTTGAATAGTTATGAATTGAATGTAAAGTTGTAGGTGTTTATTTAACTCACCTAAAGTTAAAAAATACGAGTGTATTATAATTCACTATAAGTTTATTAGTGAATATTTTATTCTTTACTTTTGCTATTGCTTGTGCGTGAATGGAATCAATAGGTAGTCATAATAGATCCAAGATCTTATCTTTTAAAATTAATACTTATGTGCAATCGTCGTATTTCACCTGAAGTTATTCACATTCCATCAACAGGCTTTTAACTGTAGATACTCGTCAGTGAAATCGTGTGTATATGGCACAGATTATAGGTAATTATTTAAATTTTAATTGTGTTAGTGCACGCAAATCTGTTCGTCTGCAAGTCTCGATGCTATTTTTGAATGTTCCTTAGACCAAAGTTTGGATCTATTTACGTTATACTATGTCTGAACAATAAGAGGCCAAGAATAAAACGTGTTCAATGCTAGTTACTCTACTGCTAGTCGATCTCAACAAAAAGCTAAAAAAAGAACACTGGCATATGCACTATTAGCCAGACTGATCAATTAATCAATACGTCAATGTAAGTATGTCTAGTCACCTGAGGGGAGAACATCGTCAGCTTAATTCCAACGTGATCGCCAGTCTCTGATCATGCGCGACTGGTGTTGCGAATCGTGGCGCCTAGTTTCAGATATGATATTTATATGCTGGTGCTTGTGATAATGTATAGGGAATTTTATTGTTAGCGGCAGTACCGCCTTCGCTGAAGTATTTGATCGCATGTGTGAAGTGTAACATACCGAACATATCACTGCCATTGGGCGAATGCTGAATAAAACGCTCGCCTCATGTTACTAATATATTTTTATGATAGGAAATTTAATGGAGCAGCTGCGCAGTCAGCTTTATATTTCTAGGGAGCTAATATGTATACATGTAGTGCTTCATCAGTGAAGTGCATGTACATGGTACAAGGGTCACCGACTTCATTACAGACATTATTGTGGACACGTGTGTAGCATGTGAACCATCAACTGTCACCCATATTGTTGTTGTGCTTTGACATTGTGAAGAACAAAGAGAATAAAAACGAAATGTTCAAAATAAAAATATACGTTTAGTTGTTTTACATAGTGACACCTGATACAGATCAATATGGGTAATTATTGAACTCTGATTAAACACTGCCTGACTTTTTCATGTCGATAAAATCGTATAAGCCCTTGTTACATTCTCTGAAGTACGGCAGCTGTTTCATTAGATCGAGCCACGCTTTAACGGCGGGATAATCGCTAAAATCAAACTCCACCATCTCGAGGTACGTAATGGAGGCGACGCACGCTAAATCGGCGATTGTTAGACTCTCTCCCGTGAGAAAATCAAAGTTGGCAAGGAACACGGACCCTAATTCATCAAGTGCTTTCTTCATCTTCTCAGTTTGTTCCTCTGTAGGTTTTTCCCCGCAGAAAGCTTGGGGCTTCTGAAAAACAAGTGTTAAAAAGATTCTGGATTTGACCTTGAGCTGAATTTATTCGGACGTTCACCGGGAACCCGTTAGTTTTCTGTAATAAAGAATGTCACGCGTGCCTATTGTTTTAGATCCCGTCGGAATGGGTTAAGACAAGCACGGACGGTTCGTATTGATAAATAATGGTGTAAATCTTGCTGTAACCTGCAGGAGTCAGAGTAGAATAGATGATAAAATGACATACCACCCATTCTATCATAGCCGGCGATAGGGTTCCTAAGTCATAGTCCAGCATCATATCCACCTTTGCTCTATTCTGGGCTGAAGTAGGATATAAATCATCTGACTTCGCATACTTGTTGGCAAGATACCTGAGGATGCTTCGGCTTCAATAGAAAAAATAATTGATGGGTTAATGGTACATTTATAAAGGTATACGGACGGGATAGTATAGGTAAGTATTTTCCAACCCTTCGCTGAGTCAGGCCGTCTGAAGTGTATGACCAGAAGGTACTTCTAATATTAAGCTATATTAAATATTCGATAAATCATTTATTTGCGTCATCTCAATTGGGAATAAGTGCGGCTGCAACATACGCGGTAATTTCCGGGTATTTATAGGTACTATGTTGTCTGAATGTTATAATAAGCTATAATAACAGATTTATAACGTTGTCGCGTCTGAGGTTATCACTTACAGGTAATATATTTATAGAACTCTGAATGGGATGGGTGACGACTTCAAGTTTTGGGGCGTGATACAACGGCTTGTAATGGCGACATTTTGATGCACGCACACATGGTAATTGTACCTGACTCTACTCAGTGAGATTATTACCGAGTGTTTCGTAGACAAGATATATCTCAACAGGCGCATCATGTGCAGTAACATTATTATACATTCTCGTTCGGCACTGCGTGACCTGAAGGAGGGACCGATGAACATCTTGATTATATTGACAAGTTGGACGAGTCTCTCAATTCCCAGTCCTGATTTGAATTTTTGTTCATCAAATAATTTCTGGCCCAGAATCAATGCTGGGTTTTATTTGCCAGCGTTATTTTATAGTGAGCTAGGGATTCTAGACATCACGCAATTGCGTACCCATAAACACTGTAAACCCAAGCTTCCCCGACAGCTCCCGAAGCCTGTGGGAGTTTGCTACGATCGATAAACTCCGCATCTCCCTGTCTGGTGAGTAAGAGCAGCAGTAGCAGCGGCGGCCGCCAGCATCTTTGTGACTCACCTGAAGAAATGGTCCCCAGATTCCTGTTACTCACCTTTCCCACAAGTAAAACCCGTCATCATCCAGAGTCGGCAGGGTATGCAGAGGATTCATCTGTCATAACAGATCAAATGAAAAGGAATTTCCTCGCTGACCGACATTAATCATCACATTATAGACGTTATTATATAATAGCTCTTTATTATGGCTGTGATATGATGCGTCAGAAGAAAACTTCCGTTTTTTTATAAAACAACTATTTCAGCGCATTCAATACATTAATATATACAGTTACTGGCATTTATTTAAGGGAGATATTATAACGCTATACCTTTAAGAAAGACTCGGATTTTTGGTCTCCTTTCATCGTGTCTATGAGTTTCATGTTTACTGGGACTCCCAACGCTCGACATGTCATGAAGATCGCTCTTCCTTCTGCAGGGCTGGGTATCCAGTAAACATCCAGCACCATAATTCGTTGCTTGAGTTATTTGTACCTG
>JAXGGS010754426.1:5665-19518 GCA_035585475.1 Armandia brevis
ATAACACAATACCCTCCCTGTCTCTGTCCCTCTCCCACATAATAACACAATACTCTCACTGTCTCTGTCCCTCTCCCGCATTATAACACAATACCCTCCCTGTCTCTGTCCCTCTCCCACATAATAACACAATACCCTCCCTGTCTCTGTCCCTCTCCCACATAATAACACAATACTCTCACTGTCTCTGTCCCTCTCCCTCATTATAACACAGTACTCTCCCTGTCTCTGTGTGTGCGTGTGTCTGTGTGTGTGTGTTGTCTGTGTTTTATTCTTCTGTGTTATTCATCATTCTGTTATATATTATCAAGGTTGTTTAGATATACATAAATCAATGCAATGATTTTTTTTCTCATCAAAATGAATAGAGCTTATTTTCATTCTATACCATCAGCCGCTATTGACAGTCAACCTACACAAGGTCATCTGGCAAAATGAACACCACTATTATTGAAAATGAGAAATTCACAACACAGGGTTCATTTGATGAAGCCACAAATATGCTTGGAGAATCCTTGGCTTGGAGGAATGACTCATGGTTCTGGAAAGGGAACATGGTCATCTTTATGTATGTTATTCCTTGCGTCATGTTTGCTGGAATCATTGGTAACATTTTATCTCTGATTGTCCTCAACAGTAAGAGCTTCAGGTCCTCACCTACAGCAGTAGCACTGAGTGCGCTGTCTGTGGCAGATTTACTCACCTGTATTATCGGGGCTGGGGAAATATTCATGCGTTTTGATCTAAATTTTTCAATTCGAAACTTGAATAGATACTCATGCAAAATATATCAATGGTTGATATATTGTTTGCATGCCTGTTCTTCACAAACCCTTGTCCTGACAACCATTGAACGAGTGATATCTATTACTTATCCACTTAGGGTGAAAGAATGGATAACCAAGAAAAGAATGTTAATTTGTATTGGTGTAACATGGTTGCTAACACTCGCATCATATAGTTTATGTTTTGTTTTTGTTGACATCCTGATATCAAGTTCTTATGGTCTACCATATTGCGAGGTAACGATCATACATCTCCATAATGCCAACAATGGTGTAGATCTAATTTTGCACACCCTAGTTCCATTCCTCCTCATCATGACTGGAAATATAATTATACTTATAAAACTCAAATCTGCTGCCACGAAGAGAGCAAATGACATGAATGCAAAAAATGAAGATACTATGAGGTCAACAACCGTTATGCTGTTATCAATCAGCTTGTTGTACATAATACTTGTATGTCCGATAAAAGTGAAGCAATTTATGGGTTCTCGGGGACTTATTCCTTTTACAACTCATAACGAACAGAAAATCTATATTTTTTTCAATGCATTTACTCATTTCCTGTGGTATTTGAATAATGCTATAAACATTGTTCTATACTGCCTAACTGGTTCAAAATACAGAATGGCATTGCAAGGTTTATTTTGTAAATCAACATTGAAGGGTACTACTACCAGTAATAAGCAAAACAACTTCAATGCAGATGCCTAAAGAACTCCAAATTATTTCATCTAACATGTTCTGAAATCACAGAATCTCAAGACACTATTCTAATTCCATCAAAGATACTCAACCATCTCTTACATTAGCTGAATTTGCTTTAAAACATCCAGCTAGGTCTACCTGACCATCACATCAATAATACAATAGATCTATCGAATGCTTCAATTAAAATACTAAATCTAGAAGCATGTAAAACAATAAATGTTTAAATTAATGTTGTAGCATGGCAGAGCAAATTAAGTAAAATTTCAAAAACTACCCATAATGATAATATGCCTAGTCCATGGTTTAAGATAATGAATACTGTAAAAACATGTATATACTATAGCACAGGATATAGAGTCCATGTTGATTGCAAATTATATATTCATGTACTATTTTGCAACTTATTATCTTATGCCACATACTGTGATTATATTTACTGTATTTAGGGTTCAGACAATGAGTGTCAAATAATATTATTTTACTCAAAGGACTAGTAGTGGAGTAATTTGACTCAATTGTTTCCTTTAAATAGAACACATAGTACAAATCTACACGTTCATAATTTAATGTGTAAAATGGATTTTTTACAACGACGAATTAATAGTGATCAATTAAAGATTTTATAGATGGGAATTGAATTATTATTATTTGAGATTATGAAAAATGGGAGTGTTAATATGAAAAGAGAATAATTTATAAATCGTAGATTGTACTGAATATACACTGCTTGTGAAGGTGTGATCTTAATAAGTTGGCAGTAAGTTTGCTGTGTATTACTGTAACATTTGTGAATATATCTTAATCCACTCTGATTATGTCATGGATGGTGTATAAGGCATGACAATTATGTATTGTAAGCTTTAACTAGAGAATTTAAATCCCAAACAGTTTTGCACTTCTGACCTGTCTATAGTTCACCTTAAACTGAGAATTAATTATCTACAATCTGTGAACTACACTATAGGAATAGTAACTAAGTGTTTTATTGTATGGAATTGGATAGATGTATTTTATTCTTCACAGCTTATAAGGCTTGTTGATCGAATGAACACTAGTATATACATATTCAATATAAGTACATTACCGGTTCTCTGACAAGGAACAACAATGCCAGTAACTCTAAAGCTACTTTTCCCAGATCTTTTGCATGAAGCGCTATTGGATTGTTTTGTAACAGATTGGTTTGTATCGGACTTACTATAACTACAACTTCAGACATGAGGTACTCAATGATTGTTGCAATATATTGCTTCCAAATGAAGACAATACTTTTTACATTGGTAATATACTACTCCAGTAAACTGTCACTCCAGCAAAGATTTTCCAGTCAAAGGAGACCTGAGTGTTTATGTTGTTATTGTGTACACCTTTATTTGATGTAAGACATACTTAATAAAACACAGTGCACAGCGAAGGACAATAATTTGTTTTATTTGAATGAGTCGCAATCTTAAAACACTTTAACATAGACTCTTTCAATATAATTAATTGAATTAGCACCTTCTACATAGTACACTCAAGGTTAAGGGTTACTAAATAATATATTAATACAATATTCAAATCACAGGGAGGTGCAAACGGTCCACCTGGCAGAGCGAGATTTTTTAATCCAAAATAGGGGATGTTTTTAAATGGAATCGAAGGATCATGATAAAAACAAAAGAACCCATCTTTGCTTAAGGTTGATTCTGGAAAATGACGTCTCTATCAAAACAAAGCTCTTAGTCTCTAGGTGAGTAATAGAAGATTTCAAACAGATCAAGGCTCGATTTATTTTTATCATTACTAATCTAATCAAAAACTTAAGATCCATTATATATGTTCTCTATATTTCAAATGCAGGCTCATTCAGTTGGTTAAATAAGGCAGCTATGTGAGTTTCACACAAATTAAGTTCTATCTAACGCAATACACGTTTAACAAACATTTTAAGTTATGTTCATACAACAACAGTGACAGTGCATTCTGATGCCATACATTTGTCATGTAAACATCTTTAGATCATGTCTCTGAAAGTGTCTTGCATCGTCATGACCCATGTATGACTCACCTCGCATCTGAAAAAAACATTGTCCCTGGCCTAGTCCTTTGCAAATATTTCATAATCAAGTGGTTCTAACTGAAATATATTACATAGCTTCATATGCATGTCAAATAGCATGCATAGGCCTATTCATATCTAGATTGCTCGAAGTCTCAGTCCCGAAAATCTGCACATTGAACAGTTATGATGATATATATGTTTATACATTAAAAATTAATAATCCACTGGTCTTTCACTATCACCGTGTGAGATAAAATAGAGCAGGTATATACAATATTTTAGCCAGTAGATGGCGCAGTGCGAGTAGTAAATACTATGTATATTCAAGGACTTACATCAGATAACATACATATCAACAACAGTGGTATGGTGTGGTGAATGAATAAATAGCCAGGATGTTGACCTAGAAATAACTTTTAAAACAGGTACCGCAAAAAAAAGCATTGAATGCAAATTTTCGTTGAATCATTGCGTGTTATATCACAGTTTCCCTTTATGTATGCACTACAAATTGAACAGCTCGAACATTGCAATAATCATTATAATTAATGATTACTATTATGATTTTTCTTTCATTAATATTGCATGTGCTTATACATTTTTATCAGATAGTAGCAGAAATATCAAACCTTGATCAACCAGTAATAATAATTATATATATATATATATATATATATATATATATATATGGTAAAGTATAATTAATTTATAATATGAAGTATTCCCCAACAAGGGCTTTCTTATAAATTTATATTTTAAGCTCAATATCTGCAATTGAATAATATGCGATTATATATATATACCAATGAGAATAAGCCGAGGTATTTTACAATGTAAAATAGTGAAGCATTGTCGCCTCTGCCCATCGCATGTAAAACTAAGGATAAAGAATCATTTTGAAGGCAGAAATGGTATAAAACATTCTGACCTTCTATTTAAAGTGAGTTTACTTATTCACTTTGGTTAAACCATAATTAAGTCAACAATATCAGTGAAAAGGTGCAAACCTGTGGTCTGGTAGATTCGGCTGGGTGAAATATTACATTGTTATCAAGTAGGACGGCCAGTTTATACTGTTTTACAAATTTAAGGTCTTTAGGATTTAGTTTTTACACTGATATCCCAGTCTAAACTGTATCAATTACAACCAACAGACTTAGTAAAAATAAAGCATGGAAGATACAAAACACAGCTTTGTTGTGTATGAAACTGTAAAATTGGGAAGCTGACTTTACGCAAGAAGCGTTTTTTATGATTGTATACTACTTAACGCAAAAGTTCACATCATTACATTTCTAACCGTTCACCAAGGTTGAATATATATCAGCCTAAATCTGTTAATCGAAAAGAGGTTGACTTAATTAGCCTATACAATACTTAAACTAGGTCGACGTTCCATACAGTTTAAGAAGTGCCGGAAAATGTTATTGTCTTGCTTATCAAATGCATGTGTTTTAAGTCTTCATTTGCTTCATTCCATAAGATGTTATGATAGAATTAAAGTTTTAACAATTCGCATGTGTATTATATATATACGTCATTTATGAAGATGCCCTTGATATCAAACTTATACCATTATTTAGTGAAGAGAATTGGAGAATTGACCCGCAACTTTTAAAGTAAATTATGCACCATTGTACAGAATAAACGTGGATAGATGAATTAATTACTTCGAGCCTTGTTTCATGTATTAATATTAGAAATCTTCTGCAATATACCTGTTCTCTGCGCCTCTACCGATATGTCGGCCATATGGATTCTATGCATCGCCAAAATATATATACGTCAGGTTCGGGGTCTATCTGTGCCCTGTACACGTGGTCAGCCCACCCTTTATTGCCATCCATAAAATCCACAAAATCTCTAGATCTAACATCTTAGCAATAACAAAAACATTACTGTCACTGATTTGGATAAACATATACAAGTACTAACGTAGTCAACGCTTGGAGAAAAATATCCATTGCGTACCAAGTTCATCGCTGGATTAACTCTAACCCCTAGGGGCTAGACGAGAATAATTAATGATACGGCAGGCCTTTATGACTCATTGACAGTGGTATCATCATGGATTGTGGAAAAGAACCTGCTAAAGCGCACGCCCAGTTGTCTATGCTCTCATCGTCCAAACCTTTCAGATTTAGATGATTCCCTGCGTCCTCTGCAAGGATCTCCAGACGGCGACCATCGGCCACTTGACCACTTGAACAGGAGCCCATCTTTCATTGCGTTTGAAATATCCTACAACACATTCAGATCTATTCAGATATGACTTCCATATAAGTTGCTTCTAGCCATTTGTAAAATAACTAAAGGTTCAAACGAACACGATAGTTTTGTTATAGTAAATACTTTGTATGTGTAAGTCTCAAACTTTGTAACTCCCCATCCAATGACACCAGCAACGTTGTTTCCCTCCAGATCACGCATCAAATCAAGAACGTTTTGTTCAACCCGCCTTCTTCGTGAGAACTTAGCGGCCAGTGCATCAAAATCATACTTGTAATTTATTAGCTCAGTATGGAAAATGCTGACGAATGTTTGAGCCTTCAGCAAAGCGGACATTTCTTCCTTTGTAGTTACTTCTACCAAATAACAAATATGATTTATTTTTTTGATGTACACTAACTTACAATTCTGATTCTAATCTATAATGTAATAGATCTACTGTCTATCTGATTCATATTTGTCAGTTTAATATAATTTTTTATTATATATACTTTATATCATCTGATAAATTTCATAAAATATTCATGTTTGTACCCGTTAAATCGCAAGCCCACTGTTTTACGGCTGGTCGACTTGTGTTTTGTTATTTAGATGGCTGCTGAAATCTCGGTAACGCTATCGTGTTATAAAAGCTATTGTCAACTCATCTATACGGATCCAATGCTCGAAAAATTTTTCCCCCAGTGGCTAGAAAAACACGTAATGGCACAAGTAGTGATGCATATTTCTTGGGATACTTGACACCCTTTTCGTTTGTGCATAAATGTTATACTAAGCCGATTTGTGCATGCATTTGATCAAATAACGATATTTTTTTTGTCTCAGTAAATAATGATGTTAATGCCGCATAAAATTAATAAGTTGTTTCTCACTTCTTTAAGGCCAAGGAGGGGGCAGGTTTTTATTATTATTTTTTTGTCCGAAAAAGGGGACGGCAGGTTTATTTTTATATTTTTTCAGCAGGATTTTAGGGGGCGGCGGGACCGCGAATGAGTAAGGTCGACAGGTGCATTTTTTTAATTTTTTGAATTATTTGGCCCATTTTAAGGGGTTTTATGCACATTTAGGGGTTATTTCTTGGGTGAGAGTCGGTTTGGGGGATATTTTATTTTAATATGCTCTAAAACCCTTAAAACCGGCCAAATTTTTACCCCCAAAAAAGAAGGCACATGCCGCCCCCACAGATTCGTAGGCCCCCCGCCCCCCTAAATTCTTAGTGAAAAAAACAAACAACAAACTGCCGTCCCCTCCTTGGCCAAATAGGATAAGAAAAATTGACCTGCTGCCTGCACTCCTTCTCTCAGCAAAAAAAAGCCTGAGAAACAAATGAATAAGTTTATGGGGCCTAGTAGCATTAATGTCTGCTCCCTAATTTGAATGTTTAAGATTACAATCATTTTGAACAGAATACAGAACAGACACAAAATTGATTCGCAACTACTATATTATGAAGTAATTGGATATTTCATGAAATGTATAATAATAACAAGCACTGTCTGTAAGTGTATTTTGGTTTACAATTCAGTAAATCTGTTTGTTTTGAGATTTGATTCATTGCTTAATTATATAAATATATATGTATATTATATTAAATATATATGTAAATCTAAGACCATCTATAACATATCCTACTCTTTTCAATGAATACATTAATTTGATTAATAATATCATCGCAGCTACAGAAGCAATTTAAGTTCACAAAATAATAATGAATATCAACTTTTACTTTAGATGCATTATTCCTTTGACTTCGTTACCAGAATCTCACAAATATGATTCTGGCAGTTGAAAACCTAGGTATTGCTCAGCCCTAATATTGACTTTTTTAAAAATAATTTTGGCACCAGATGTTGCAACCCATGCTGCGGGTGTTTCAATGTCTTACCAACATTTTATAACAATGGCTTCTGTCAGTATAGAATAATCATAATCAGTGAAAAACAAAGTATTTAATCATGAAATATGTAACATTTTAAAATTTCATTAGGTTACGTCTCAGTCAGATAAAAACTGAGATTTTGAGTTTTCGTTCTTAGTGCCACATAATAGATAATTATCTAAATTTGACAAATGATGTCCCCAATTATAGACAATGAGCCATGCATGGGTTGTTTATTTTTTGGAGATGGTCAGTGATTAAATAAATTGTAGGTGAATGAAAGGTGACATGTATTTGCCAGTGTTTACCTGTTAGGGGACGATCCAACTAAATTCAGAAAACACATTGTTTAAGAAAGCACGTCCCCATGCGTAGAATATTCAATCTGCATTAAATACTACGACGAGACGAGCTATCCGGAATCCTAGGAGAATGGCCGCCATGAAACCAACAAACAAAAGTTCGTGGAGTCTTATGAGATGCAAACTTTTTAAAAGTGCCCTACAGATTCCCTGGCCGCCGCACAGAAACAATGCATGTCACCAACGAACACTTTGGAGATGGTGCTCGAGGACTTTTGTTTCGCTCACTCGGGGTTTTTTCTTTGAAAAGTTCGGGCCATGCAGAAATACAAAATGTAAAAAGCATGGTGTTCACTGAATTGAAATTAAACTGTGATATAATATGGCAATGTTGATTTGTGTTTTGTCACACGTTTATTTCCGTTAACAAGTATGTATTTGTTAAGAGGAGAATATTTAAAACACCTGATTAAATATGCAATAGTATCCGCTGCGACAAATATTAGAAATCAGTTGTTGATCTATGTCATTTGATCAAGCACATGCGTGATTGTACATTATGCATAATGTTTTGTTTTATATTTGATCTCTCATCTACAATGCAAAGTATAATATATTTTAACTAGTAGGTAACTTTTCCTTATTTTGTCCTGAATGCATTACTATAAATACATCCGCCTCGGCACATCAATATATAGAGCCCCAGCAAAGTGTAACATAGAAATGTAATAAGGATCGATATGTTGTAACCAAATCCTAAAATTCTTTGAAATCGATGCAGCCCAACTCTATGTGTGAAATCTAACTGGTAAGCTTATATTCTCCAGCAGTACTCTATACAGTTTTCCTGACCTTTTCCAGAATCCCGTCACTTACGATTGCATCATGTTCATTCCCTGCTCGAACCGAAATGTGACTCACTTTCAATGATCTCAGGAATGCTGGAATTAAATTATAGAAGAATGGTCAATAATGAATACGTATCATGTCACAACGCTATAAATTCATGATATATACAGTGAATTACATGTGTAGAACTCGGATTTTAGCTCCGCACATTATTTTTAAAGATTTAAAAGAGAGATTGAACGTGTACAAATACTTATATATATATTAATTTGCTAAAATGAACTATATGTAACCAAATATAAGACGTATGTTGTAAGTGTTTTCATACTTTGATCAGATCTTTTTTGTTTTATTTCATCAAAAATTATGTAACAACGCTATTATTTACTAACATACAACTATTGTATTTTGCAATGTACTATTGAGAGAAAGTATTTATTAATTCTCTTGTAGCACCATACAGTCAAATTACATTGTAATTGCGCACTTAAAGCTAATGACGAATGGAAAACATTGCCATCGGCATCCAACCAAAATTGATTCATCCAATACAGCTTAAACCAATCAAACGAACCAATTATATTTTAAATATGCACATAAGACAGATAAAAGTTTGCATTTCGGTGATTCTTATGTTTTAGACAAGCTTAAGCTATTGCACTCAAGATTTCACTGCATGGTCAACAGAGATTAATACTTGCCCTGGTAATTGCATAGACACAACCGAATCAAGCGATTTCGAAATGTTAAAGCAAAGTAGCGATGTCAATCTAGTTTTATAATCAATACATAACACTACTGATACGGTATTCCTCTGTGTGTGGGCGGGACAAGTCCCTGTGTACAGCTGAGTTTCAGTTATTTGTGACTCTATGTCTGATTTTGGTCACATTTGGTGTGGGAGTTAGGGGTATGTGTTGCTTGACGGTGTGTTAAAAAGAGATAATTTTGTAAAGAAGTTATACACTATTTATTAAATAATTCATTTTTGGGGCGGAGGGCTCTGTTTACTGGCTGGTTTCTTTCTTAAGAGATGCTCAACTACTATTGAAGCTTAGATGGTGATAACTGGCAAGCTGAATTAGAAACATCTGACTATGACAAGTATACATGAATCTCCTGCTTAGATATGACAGCAGTCGCAGCTGCATCGACCATAGCATACAATGACTCATGATATGACCTCTAGAAAACGTGATGTTGATACCATGATATCACAGGTAGTTTATTAATGTCTAAAGTTATTGAACAGTTGATTGATAAATAACATGTCTTATATGTACAGGCTGTATAAAACGCGGATCCTTTTCTTGAGTGATTTGCTATTATTTTGTTATTTACACTCATTTTATCAGTATTTTCACTCATTTTATCAGTATTTTCACATATGTTTCCTCATTATTTCCTCATTTTTACTCATTATTCGTTATCATTTCCTCATTATTGCTCATTATTTCCTCATTATTGCTCATTATTGCTCATTATTGCTCATTTTTGCTCATTACTTCGTCATTTTTGCTCATTATTTCCTCATTATTCCTCATCTTCTTGTTAGTATTCTTAATTTATCATCATTTTCTCGTACTATTTTGATATTATTCACCATCACATTTGAATGTGTCAGCATGGGAGAAAAAACTGAATAGTTCTACGGATGTCTTATCAGTATATTCTATAGTGCACAAGCCCAGTTATCTCACCGAATTTTTCAGTGAAACAGCGGTTTATTTCATGCGCCAAGATGAAACCAGATCTGTTTTGATCATACTGGCAGAAGGTCTGGTACCAGAACACTAAACACTGGATAAGTTTTTTAAACTCCTCATACTGCATCATGCCATCCTTAAAGAACTAGTTAAGGGAACTCGTTAACGCGATACTTGTTGGGACACGGGAAATAATAAGTACATGTACGTGTGCTGGTAGTGAAATATAAGTTTAGGTTAAAACCTGTAATAATAGATCTTATTTAACTGTTACATTAATATAAAAACCCCTAGATCTCTCATTTATTCGAAGCTTACCAATACTCTTGAGGCTGTATAAAATGCGGATCCTGTTCTTGAGTGATTTGCTATTATTATGTTATTTTTACTCCTTTTATCGGTATTTTCACTCATTTTATCAGTATTTGCACTCATTTTATCAGTATTTTCACTTATTTTTCCTCCTTATTTCGTCATTATTGCTCATTATTCAATATTATTTCCTCATAATTGCTCATTACTTCGTCATTTTTGCTAATTACTTCGTCATTTTTGCTCATTACTTCGTCATTTTTGCTCATTATGTCCTCATTGTCCATCACCTTCTTGTTATTATTCTTCATTTCTCACCATTTTCTCGTACTATTTTGATATTATTCACAATTTCCCCCCATTTTCACATATTATAATAATGATCCGCGTTTTATACAGCCTATGTACGAACCCATTTTGAGGACTCGATGCATGCTTCACACTTGAGATCACAGGATATTTTTGTAATCGGTTTAAATCAGTGTGGTGTAAAATCAAATAAGGGTAGTTCACCGTACAAAATGTTGAATTGAACCACTCTATGTCTACACCCTGAAGCGTGCAGTGACACACGAGCTCTGAACTCTTAGAAACGTGACTTAACTGCCTTGGTATCATAGCTAATAAAACATCTTTGCATGCCATCCTTACTCCGTTAAAGAACTAGTTAAGGGAACTCGTTAACGCGATACTTGTTGGGACACGGGAAATAATAAGTACATGTTATCGCTCTAGAGCGATTGATTTATTGTGACTAAATCCAGGGGCACCGCTGAAATCTCACGACTCGTTTGAAATTAATTCAAATTTAATCAGGATTAATCCGCCGTATATAAAAAGTTCAATTGAACCGATCATCGATGTTGATAGTTGGCGTCGATATAAACAACCTAAAAAAGTCGCATGTCTGCACCCGGCGTACGAGTGTCTGAATTTCAGGCCCGCGAATAAATCTCGACAGTTCTATACATTCTATATATGATCAGTGTGGTTTACGCAGCCAGGTATCTAGAAGAAACATAATCATTGTCGGTTTACCACTAGCTGATCTATGCTGATGACTTGGCAGAGATCGGTTTCATTTACTCCTAAGTTGTGAATCATCTAAGAGGTACGTCCGTTTACTCTGATTCATTCTTTTAATACATGAATTTCATACACACGATTTATATTGATCAGTACATAATTTCGCACAGCTAAATTTCACCGGCACGATTCAAACACCATTGTGCCTAGAATATTCGCCTTTATCAACCCTCAGTTGTAAAGGGTTAAAAAATCCCACACTTTCCCCGACGACCCTTTTACTCTCTGTCAGTATAAAACATGGTATTCCGTCTGGTATCATCAGTTGTGCCACTGACCGAGCAAATATTTTACTTGAGTTGACATAATCAATTGAATACACTAGGTATCTGTTATTATGGTAAACCCCCGGATAATCGGCAAATATGGCGTGTTTTATACTTCCTAGTTTTAAAGCCACCATGACTTTAATTTAATATGCCTTGGAGTGCCCACTAGTGAACAGGGAAGGTGTGAACTTTGTAGGTATATCACATGCAAGGGAATTTATTTTGACGATAATTTGCAACTTATATTTTCCTACTACTGCAGAGTTATAAAGCAGACAAGGTAAGAGCACCTTTATCGCATCAACCCAGATTTCTTTCTTCTCTCATTGTGACACATGTTAATTAGTTCCAGTTGGCATTTCCTAGATAGTTTGGTAGTGAATCTAAGCTTGAGCTACGTCTATTAATCATGTGTTCTAATAAAACATATGATTGAGGAATCCTTACGTTAATAATAACAAGATGATGTTTTGCTGAAAGAGAGATGATTGAATGTTGATGTGTATTCTTGCTCTCAGCTGTCCCTTGTAAACACATAATGAAAAAAAGTATATTGAATACGTTTGGAGAGCTATGTTCGGTCGATTTCCTTGTAGCTACCTGATCATTCTTATTTTCTATTTCATAATAAGAATTGAACAAGTGGAAAGGGCCGGGGGGGGGGGGCAATTTTGCAACATATTGTGTAAAGTAGTGGGTATCCCCCAGTTTGATTAGAAATATCCACATTATCGCGTATCAAATTTTGTTGAGACAAAATGAGTTATTCTGCCCAATTGTTTATTCCGCTTGGATTGTTATATATCATAATCAATATTGCTCGGCACTGGTTATAGCACTTGCGTGATGAAGCAACTCGTAGATAAAGATTTTAAGACTTACGTACCTATCATATGTACATTTCGCACGACCATTATTAAGTTGTTTCTCAGGCTTTTTTTGCTTGAGAGGCTCGATTTCTCGGGTGGTCTCAGGCCCATGTGGGCGGGGCCTGAGAAACAATTTATTGATTTTATATGGCCTTAACATGCTTCATCAAGATCCAGTAATAGAATAATAATAGGCCTATCAAAGTACAAGATTCAGTTAGGATTTAGAAGTAAATATTTGTATCATTAAAGTTGTTCAGAGTAACCCTACCCTTTTTTTAGGATTAAATGGTAGAGTCACTATATAACACACACAATCCCCCACTAGCCTCCCCTAACCCTCTTCGGACAAAATGACGACTCAGCCATAGCTTGGACCTGGCCCAGCAAAGTGTAACTAGTGAGAACTGTGATTAGTGAGCCTAGTTCTGCACATAGTGAGCTGATCGCACATAGTGCTTACGCTCTAATGAACACTAGTCAAGCGTGACCACTATGGGCACTTCTAAGGCACATTGACTAACCAAGTACATGCAGTAATGACACTTTGGTGAAACTGAAATTCACGCTCCAGTGGCTACCTAGCTTCACTTGGTGAGTTCTTCCTTTCACTATGTTCAGATCTTAGCTCACTATGTGCAGATCTTAGCTCACTATGCACGAAAGTTGCGCTAGTAACACTTTGCTGGGCCACGTTGCCTTAGAAGTGGTCATAGTGGTCACCCTTGACTGGTGTTCATTAGAGCAGGTCTAGTTCTCGTCTGGATTTGTCAAGTCTAGTTCGCATCTGGACTTGGCGGATCTAGTTCACT
>JAXGGS010754537.1:0-30212 GCA_035585475.1 Armandia brevis
GAGTGGCGCAGTGGAAGCGTGCTGGGCCCATAACCCAGAGGTCCGTGGATCGAAACCACGCTCTGCTAACTGTTTTACTGATCATCATCTGAAACAGTTATAAGAAATAAGACTACAGATTGTTTTAAAAAACAAATGGCAAGTGCCAAGTCGGGCAGCAAACAGTCAAGTACTAACTATAATGCTCAGCATTTGTTCACTATGTCACCTTAATTACTGTGCAATTTCAGATTCTAAGGACCAAAACAAACAATTTACTAATCTGTCTGTTTGAGGATTTCCCAGAACTAGGATCGAAGTCAACATGAAAGTTAGGACGGATCATTTATCTGGTAACAACATATGAATTTCTCAGACAACAGAGCACTGATGGAATCTATACTGAAATTGATAACCAGGTTATCCATTTGTCAATTAACCAAACAAATATTGTAAGAGCAGATGACCATCTCTGGGAATGCACAAGCCATCCTGATTACTCCTTTTTACAGCATGGCGGACTGATGTCCAGTTTGTTTGTTCTGATCGCTGACCGCCCGGGAAGTCGCCAGGTGATACTCGAGTAATCCATCCTCCAATCATCTAATAGCTGACAGTCAAGTCGATCCGAGTTTATCAACTTATCGAGTGATCCTGTCGCGTTTCCATCAACGATCACTTTACAAAGTCAACATGAACTTGACCCAGAATACTCGAGGGTAACAGACAGCATTGCTTTAATCAACATTTAAACTCATCGACATCAGTTGAGAAAACATTGACGGAAGCCCCACCCTATTTCCTTCCTTCATCGATTCATCCGATATCAACAGGTGTTTGTAGTTGGGAGATTTGTAATGATTCAATTTATGCACAATTTATACCTTACTGTTTTAAACCCGCATTCAAACTTGCTATGGGAAGCACATAGAGAACGCCTTTAAAGATCGAGCAATCGAAGACAGGGCTCTTGCAGCTTATGTAAAATAGATGGATTTTGTCATCCGAACCGTATGGATCAGCGGGAAACGCAATTTTTTTTAAATGTTCTGCCCAATTCGTACCAATGCACCACAGTCGTAATAATCTCCTGAAAGAAATATTCTACTTTTCTCTGGCCAAGATAAATAAATCTCTTTAATTGTTCAATTGAGGACACATAGAGGACTTAACGATCATAAATTGGTATTATCTGTTCGATTTAGGGTCAAATGTCTCCATGACGTCGATACAAATCAGTTGGGAACCCCGGAATTAATTCTAAAGACGTTTCACATCGCAATAGATTTTCCTTACAGAGTTGCTCAGGTGTCAATTGCATGCAGATAAATACGTCTATATATATATGTTTGGTGTCCAAAACGCACAGTCATTTTTATAACTCATGGAATCTACGTCACATCACATGAGTAGGGTACTGACACGTCGCCTGAGGCGTCCTTGTCGGAATCCTATAAAAGCTAAGCTGTTTGAAATAAACTTTTAGTAATGCAGATATCACGAAAATCAATGACTGGAGGCACAATAAACTATTCTAATTATTAGCCAAATTCCGTTGTTCCCTGATATCAAGTTACAAGTCCTCGGGATATTGGAGATTTGTTAGTGTGTTTAGCTCGCCCTCACCCGCCCTGCTAGAGGGATGTAGATTGATTACATCTAAGAACTAAACGCCTGTTTTAGATCTGAATCAGGAAGAGGAAAACCTAACATTCGGGACACAATATAGATATCATCAAGCTAATAGCCTCTCTCAGTGGATCATTCCGGGAGATATACAAAGCATTCACATTTCCTTGGTTCTGCATGCCAAAAAAGAAGGACAATGTCATCCGATAAATCCCTACATGTTCAGCATCATGGAACCGAAATCTGCGGGGAAATAGCGTGATCAATAATTTGCACAGAAAACATCAGATCAAT
The DNA here is from genome assembly GCA_035585475.1 of Armandia brevis. Classification (NCBI taxonomy): domain Eukaryota; kingdom Metazoa; phylum Annelida; class Polychaeta; family Opheliidae; genus Armandia; species Armandia brevis. Next base: position 1,903 of record JAXGGS010754537.1, read on the forward strand.
GACTTCCGTAAATCCCGTCATTCCGAGCGACTTCCTGTACACACGACCTAAATCTAAAATTTACCAACAAACTTTTCCAGACCCGGATACCAACACAGAATGAGACTGGCAAGGCTTGGGCGGAGATTCAAACCATTAAATGTTTAAGTACATTTATTGAACGTAAACAGTGAACATCTGAATAGAACTGAATTTTACCCCGTTGTTTATATCAAATAGTAAATTTTTAGGACTGAAAATATTGACATAGACGTACTGAAACTACTAAAATACGAACAGTTAACATTGAGGTATGCCCAGTCAGTAAACGTTTTGACTCAGATGCAAGTGCAGGTCTCCATGAAGGTCACAAGAAGCGACCATATGCGTCATCAGGAAAAGTGAGGTGGCGAATATGATACAGGGATGTGCAATGCTAACTTTTGACGGAATTGCATATTTAGCTTTCCTGTATGACACGTAATCAGTGTATCTTCCCAGACTGGCAAAGGTCATGGCAGATTACAGCCCAGCAAGTGTATCATCATGCTGATTCTGGGATTAGAATACAATGGTCATCTAGCATAGGGGCCTGGTCCAGTTGCTGTTCATGGGTATTCACCAGGCATTTACACGGCCATTATCAGTCGCTAACATGTCTCCGGCACGCCGCTACCAGATTATTCACATGGAATGTGGTTTTATGTTGTCAAATCACCGACGCATCAGATTGACATCTGAACCCCCCCCCCCCCCCGCACAGTGCAGGTTATGGCTGTTATATCCCCGGATGTTATGTCGTTTCCCGAATTTATCCTCGTGTCCGTGTCATCTCCGCTGACAGACAGATGACATTAGAGACGGGAATCGGCGAGATCTCGTCTAATCAAGCACGGTACACGTGAGTTCCTGTCGAACTAGCACTCCCCTCTCTCTCTCCTCACCACAGATGCACCCTCTTCGCTCCCTAAATAAACAGCTTGCCGACTTTGATCATCAGGTGTTTGCGATGACGAACTTCCCACCTTCAAGATAAATATTGCGGAGAACGTCGTCACAGCTAAGTTCGGGGAGCGCCCACTGAGTAAGAACATCAGCCACCTGCCTCAGATATTTCTTCCCGTTCAGAGAAAAATAAAACATCCCCGTGTCATCTTAGATTCCCGCTCGTGTGGATCAGTGAACAACAGGTCAGGTCACGTGTTTAGGCGGGTAGAGGTGCTTACAGAGAGACAAACTCTTCCTCAAACATAATCGGCCTTAAAACTCACAACGCACTCAGGGGAACAAGAGGAAACAGGCCCTCAATAAAGAAAGCCAGAAAACAGATTAGTTATTCCGTCTCAACTGAGTGTTAATAGTGACAGGTTAGGTAAGTTGACATTATACGAGACGAGACACATACAGTAGCATACTCACGGTTTGTGACGCACTTCTGATAACGTTATATTATCATCTGCTCCGGCACCTTGCGGCAGAGAGGAGTTTACTGTTTGTACTGGCGTTCCCTCTTTGATCAATTGTCAATTATTACTGGATCTCAAACACCGGGCGCCCCATACCGCTGTCTGACGTGCGTGTAAGAGAAACAATCAGTTTAACAGAGGCTAGTAACACCGGCTTGACGCAGAGTGACCGGAATATACATTTGACCCATTGAGCATCTGGCAACTGACACAGTTATTATGTCACCATGATCTATCAGACACGCGTGCCCTACTGATCACATTCCATCAGCATCATCATGAGACTAAACAACAACACTCACTGCCACCGTGACATCTGCTATCGGTACCGGTGGATATTTGTTTATGGGAGGTTGCCATGGTTTCTACCGATCACGTGAGGTGGATGGTGTGAGGTTGTGATGTGATTTATCTACCGGTTCCAAAGATCACAATGGAAGATTTGAGTCGGTGGCAGCGGATATAGTTTCGAGGCACGCACAGTAAACAGTGTGGTACTTTTGTGGATCAAGCACGTGTCATTTCCGCCATAGTCAGGTGCTGAATTGTTGATTCCATCTGCCTTGGAAATCACAAAGTGATGGCAAGAGATGTCTTATACATCCACCCCAGACAATCTGCTTAAACATTTGTGAATTTCAGGAAAAAGAAATGACAAAGTGAATTATTTTAAACATGGTAAAAACGTTTGCCAAACCTAAAACTTGCGACGCTTTTAAAAGTTTCTTTGAGCAAACATAGGAAATAATCATATCTACTCATTTTACCACTCACTCAGATCCCAAGGTCATAACCAGAACTTTACAAAGTCAACTTTGTCATCTGTAGTTTGTTGATAATCCTGGAGAGGGCGCTGATATATCGCCGTGATGGCTGATGGGAGTTTGTCTGTTACCCCTGAATCAGATAAATGGGGAACCAGTCTGATATCTCCGCCACTTTTTCCAAAGACGGCTGCATTCTTCGTAAGTAATGACTGTTGGGGGAATAATCGTTTCAAAGATTGTACTTCGGATTAGACGAGAGTGTTCGGGGAGATGATTTTATCACGGACTTGGATCTTCCCGCTTGTTAGATGCGTGGGTGGGAATATCGAGAGGGTTTATCCGTGTACTGAATGATAAATAGTGGCAAAGGAGAAGCAGAGAATAAGTTCAGTCGGGTCAGACGCTTTGTTCTATATCGGCCTGAGTACAGGAATCAATCTGACTTAAAATGTTTCGCAGGAGCCATGGGAAGCTTGATGGTGATTGGGTCTCTGATTGGTTCTCTGATCTTTCATCACTTCCGGTAAAGCACGCATCCTCAGTATCCGTTATTCGGAGCATGCTCGGCAAAACATACTCTAAATGCTATCAATCTGGTCGTAGTAACTCATTTACCTGTGAATGAGCGTACACTCGTTAAAGGCGCAGAAAATGATCACGGAAAGTCTAAAGAAGTAACCCCGGAAAAATTATGACACCACAACCCCCTCAATTTTAGCATCATTTACAGACGGTGCTGCTAGACACACGCTCGATTTGTCTCGTTAAGGAAGGCAGCATTGATCAAAAATCGTCTCATCTTAAGGGCAATTTCCAGTTCTTAGCGAGGATTTCCAGTTATTTGCCAGGATTGCCCACTCATAATCGGATCGGAAAGGATGGGGCCAGCTCGGGTGTCCAGGTTGCTCAGTAAGTCTGTCGCAAAAAGTCATGTGTTATTTGCACTGGGTGTGACAACTAAAGTCAATGTTTCACAAGCAGTATTAAGAAGGACATGATCTCGTTGGCGCTGATTCACTATTAATGTATGTAAAGCTAATGATAAAGTGCATGATAACGGTTTACCTTGACATTGATATTTCACATTTATCGCGGGGAACCGATTACTATTGATTTTTAATTTACAATGATTATGGCAAACATATAATCGGAAACAAAAATGAATCTATAAAGACGAATAGCGTTGAATGCTAATCCAAACTCTCTAGGTTGCGTAGAGCTTTTGCATCAAGTTCAAACACTTATGCCACAAGCTGCAAACTGTTGATGTCTCATAAAAAACAGGCAAGCCTAACCTCAACCCCTGTGCTCTCACATCACTGCTGTAACCTCTGTGCTCTAACCGTGATGCCAAACTCCCAGCGTCATGCTAGTTAAACCTGAGAAGCCTGACATTTTGCACTTAGCTACACCGCAAAGGCTTCTAACACAATAAAGAGGCTGTCAACCTCCAGAGCTAACACACGAATCATGTCATGTGACAGACCCAAATCACCTGTGATCCCCAAAGTGAGGCTAAATCAAATCACGTGAGAAAAAAAACATGGAGGCACTCGATTCTTGGTACAACTGAATCTAAAGGGTACCTCTATATTTCTGTTTAAAGGCGACGTGGGAAAAGGCACATACAGAGCATAAGGATGTAATCAATGCTGTAGCAACAAACCAAAAAGATGATTGTTTTTTCAAGCCAGAATTTCTGAGAATCTCGCCATTGTAACAACCTTCATCACATGGGACGCTAGGAAGCTTCTTGGCGTCGATTAGGGACGCGAGGTCGCTTCCAGTGGGCCTCAGTTCGGCTGAACTACGGATTTGAGTCAATAAAAACCTAATTCAGGGGACCGTCTTTCAGTCTATATCAGGACAGTTTTCACAGATTAGCTCTAGGTAAAACACATAAATAAGGATTTCATTTCAAGCTGAGATTAATCATCCCATCTTATCGGAAAGGTTGCGCCTTTATTGAGAGAAACGACAGCCCAGCACAGGAGAAGTAGAATTTGACCTTGTCTTTGTTCGGGGTCGTTGAAGCGTTAATTTTCCTTTCCACAGACACAAGATAATTATCCAAACTTAGGAGAGACCCGCCATGATAAGCCGAGGTCGCGAGGTGACCTTCACCAAGTCCCATGCGATGGATGGGTGCAAAGAGGTTTGAAAATCTCACCGAATAAATGCTGGCAGTTCATTACCAAAGGACGCCAAATACAGGATGGGGGTACTAAAGAGACAAAGAGAGGTTTGAGCGATGTTACTTTGGCATGACAAAACTTTTTAATAGCTCCCTGTTTCAGACCGGAGTGATAATTCAGCCCACGTAAAACCTATAAACAGATGTTATGGCTTAATACGATCGATTAAACTCACCCCTTCGCCACCAGACCACATGGCATCCATGAGGTGGTTCTTGTAGCACCGCCAACTCTCACATTATTACTAGAGCCTCGTTAAAATATCCCTGTGCCTTTCCTCACATAATCGAACAGATATATGTTAAACAACCGGCTGCGCTATCAGGTTGACATGCCGGTAAGAGGTTACACCGAGCAATGGCCAGCAGCGGGCTGACCAGATGTTACATGTTAATTTACAGCCTCGGAGCTAGGAGTGTAAGATACCAGTCGATGCGAGGTCCCACTTTTTCTGGTTTTTAAGCTTGTCAATGAAAGCCAGGTATCGCCAATCCTACCTTCTGCGACCCAGCTTTACATTTATCCTGTAGTACTGATTAAGCGAGCGCTCGATTTTATTAAAATCTGAACTGAACGAGTCAGATACTTCAGTTAAGGTGAGCAGTTTCTGCGACGTGCACAGTTAAGTAACATAAACTCACTGACGGCTTCCAAGTCATGGACCCAAGCAAGTTTCCGGGCTGTTGACGAGGTGGCGAATTTCAAAGGAGCCCGCTATCGGGTAGCAACATGTGGTGAATTATTGTGGTGAGACAAAGAACAATACCGATGATCCGTGAGCTTGAACCAGCAACTAGAAAACTGTGACCAGGAATTTTAATTACCGCGGTTCGAATATACGAAATACGAAGATACATGTCGATAATTTCTTATATAACTTTCATGCCAAAATGTTGCAGGACATAAACAACATTTAGCAATTAAGTCATCAACATCCCTCTTCGTATCATTTAGAGTCTATCACTTGCCTGAGTCAAGGAGATTGAAAAGTGACATTGAGGACGCTATGCTTGTCGACCTTCTCAACCTGTGCCCGTCAATACGTCAGAGTACGTGACGAGAACTTAACGTGAAGTGCCGATATTTCAATTTAAGTGATAGCATCTATGAGTACTATGTCGATCTTTACACAGCAAAATCAAACAATAAGCTTGTGGTGATTCGTGTCCATATTTATTAGGACTGTGGAATAACAATTATAAAAAGATGTCATTCAATTATTTTGACCATATAATTGACAGTGCTATCAGGAGACGTGTCGGATGAAGTTACATTTGATGAATTATGACATCAAACTCCGCACGTAGTAAGATATCTTGATTTAAAGCGAACCTGATCACTATATCAGATTATCTGACATAATTGATATACGGAGATTCTCTGTAGACACAAGGGCAGCCACGGTAAATCGGACGCCAAGTGGTCTAGGGTGAATCACAGGACCATCGATGGAAGACCTGGAGGGCGGTGATAATTGCAAAGCTTGCTCGGTTGGTGTATGAGAGAGATAAGGTATTTTGTATTAGGGGAGTGAAAACCGACATCATCATAACTGTCTCAAAATTCATCACTTCTGATGAAGCTGCAATCTGCCTGATCTCCCCAGAACCATACACTGAGTTCAATTTGGATCTGCTCAGATTCCAACATTGTCCCGATGACCTCTAACATCTCGAGTGACATTGCACACGATATCAGTACATTGTCCGGTGTTACAACCCTGACCTCTGGTGAGCTGATATACAATTAATATAAATCACGTGATACATATCTGGTGCACGTCATCAGCATGTCGTCTGCTGCCAGAAACCATCAAGGTCAGATTATATTTGTGGGTGTCGTGGGAGCAATAACTTCCGGTTGAACCCGGAAATGAAAGGGTGGGATAGGAGGCTGAATCTATGGTCCCGTTACTGTCAGGGTGTGGTGACTGAGGGGACTTGATTGAGTTGGGACATACCGTAGTGTTCTTTGTGAGCTTAATTTCCTTAAATCATCGTGAAAGGCTAAGAGTGACACAGCATGTTAGTAATGATCCGGGCTTCCTGTCATGTTTCCATTTAGCAAATTAACACCCCCAAGTCAGCGTCAACAACCAATGAAGTAAGCGGGCCACACGGAGCAGCTACAAGTATTTCAGTACACTGTTAAGTACCAGGTCTTTATTGCTAGTATCTTACCAGATAACGCAGCCTCTCAAGTCCTCCATACAGTTTGATTGGGCAAATCTAAGTAAATACTGGCTAATTGGTCGAGTTCTTGATAACACAGACATTGATTCGGCAACCATCATAACATTTGTGTGACATGATTTTCTTAATGTTTGAACGGGCGTTAAGAAAAACCTTTATTGTTGGTTGGACATCAATATTCATCGACTTGCTTAGCAAATAGCATACTTGGTTTCTTGACAGAAGTGTGACTAACCTTACGAGGTAATGATAGCAAATCAAATAAAAGAGTTTGTGACTTAAAGAAAAGATCATACTTTCCAAAGCCGTGTACATTAAGATTATCCTGAACAATTAATAAATCACCCAATTATTGGGTGTCTATTAAGCTTTACTGGTTTAGAAACCTGAGTCCATTCTGCAGATTATCTGGCTGTTCTTACTTTATTTGTTGAGAACCAAACCCCAACAATGCCAGCAAACTGCGTGTGAAAGCATGCAGCGGGTCACAGTGACAAATACCCGTCTTCCCAGAATACATCTGAAGGCACGAACTGCGGAAGTAATAAGTCATCGATCAGTGTTAAGCAAATAACCGTCTGCTGTTTCGATAAAGACTCATGGCCATGTCGTCCTGTTCTAAGGTATTCTATAAAAATCAGTGTAACTCGGAAAGGTAAAGCGGCCTAGCATGATAATTGGCTTTCTTACAGATGCATGTATAAGAGGATCACTGAGTTTAACTTTAGGCAGTCAGATTTCGTAAACTTGCCATATACATTTTAGCTGAGGTTAAGAATAATGAAAGACCAACATCGGAAGAACGCGGCCTGTGGACCTGCTGATTATTTGTAGAGCTTCAGTCAGAAAACGAAATACAGAGATATACTGCCATGTTTTCTTCTGCCTCCGCCTATATATAAAACCTCAGGCACTGAGAACTGAGAACTGAGTACTGAAATCCTCTTTATATATCAGAATTGTATTTGTAATGGGTATCACTAGGAATTGAAAATATCCTGCATATTCGATAGGAATACTTTTCCTGCCGGTCGGTCGATGGCTCAGAGGAGTCAGGATGTAAGTTAAATATGGATTCAAACATATCCAGGATTCAACGAACCCGACAGTAAAGCTGGTTGACACTATATGTAACAAACACGGACCAATGATGATTTAAAGGTTTACAACAATTAGCATGTTATATTATATGAAATAGCTGAAGCCAAAATATTCCTTTCCGTTACCATGTTCATTTGCGAATTTTCAGTTGCTCATTTCAATCAGAACACCATTATTTTTTACTTCGGCCTGGATCCTGACAGAAGCTAATATTTGCGGTGGAAATACATCATGATCCATCACCAACTATAGTCCCTTAACATCATATAACTGTCAATTCTCCGAGCCGCAACAAGACTTTTTTCTGTCTGGCATTAGCAAAAAATGCAGAATTTGTCAGAGCCAATATGTCAGATCTCCCGGTTTATCAGGCGCTCTGAGTATCTCTCGCCTCTGGAGTCATCGCTTAATGTCACTGCTCTGTTTGGCGGGTTGTCATGGTTACATGATGGCGGCAGCTTTGTAATAGCAGTGTATTTTCTATCATTCAATAAAATGAATGGCACAGAATCGTTAATTGGAAGTATCAATCTTAACCTGAGGAAATAATGAAAATCAGCATGTTTACAGGAACACCTTACGAATCTCGACAACAGCCTGCTTACTTTTTCTAACTTCATTTTCCATTCACCCGCTGCTTGCCCTTGATATAAGATCCGTTAATCATATAAATACTTGCCGAAGTCAAACCCTTAAACCACCCTGATATTCAATTGGGGGTTGTCTAGCCAGCCTAGCTCCTTTGATTCCGTGTCACTTGGGACCCATTTACACCACCGTAACCCACTATAAATTTGTCACAAGTTCACACCCGCAAAATTCACGAGACTTTCTTATGGCTGACTCGCATGTAAAGCAGGAAGTCTAAGAGGCAACCGACAACCACCGCACGGAGAAGACTATATCCAGTTTAGTTTTGAGAAACAAATATAGAGAGGATCTTTTGAATTCTGTTAGACTTGAACGTGGTAGATACACGCGAAACAACATCTTCATTTCTATCGTCCTGCCAGAATCAGGACATTGTTCAGAGAAATCGGTCAGTTATATCTCGTTTACAAGATGTAACCCGCGCGAAGAGAGTTGATAAAGTCGCGTCTCTTTGGATATATTAAAACCAGTTGATGATGATCACACAAACAGAGTTAACATGCAGGAGATAAATAGAACAAATTGAACAAATTGATAAAAATCTGAGCTGCAGTGTGCAGTGAACTTTCAACTTACGAAAGCCAGAGCAAGAGACAGAGAAGCGTCGATGGCTAGGTAAAGAGGGAACAATAGATTAATCCTCTCTCCAACTCTAGCCAGTCAAGTGACTTTTGATATATTAAAACCGGGTGATGATGATCATACAGACAGAGTTAACACGCAAGGATATAAATAGAACAAGAACACGAGGAGAGAATAAGGGGAACGGTGGAGCAAATTGATAGGAAACTGAGATGCAGTGTGCAGTGAACTTTCAATGAGACAACTCACAAAAGCAAGAGCAAGAGACAGAAAAGCGTCGATGGCTAAGTAAAGAGGGAACAATAGATTACTCCTCTCTCCAACTCTTGCCAGTCTAATAATTGTCCGTTAGTTTCAGGTTCTTTACCTGGACAAGCGGAAACCCTGACATTTACCCTGACATCATCAGATCTCATCTCTGTCCTGAAACCTGTCATTCACTCGCCTCACACGGATAAGTTTCATGGCAAGGGGATTTACATGTCAAGTCACCGTCTAATCAAACTGTCATCTCTCGTCAATACTAGAACAGACAACATTTTGGTTTATATCCGTGAAATCCCGGATGTCAGGTGATTGCCCGGATGTAGCCTGGAGTTCGTGTAACCTCCGCTGTCAGACAGAGGACGCGAGTGACGTGGGTTGACAACATCACAAGCCTGGAAACGTGTGTTTCTGTCTCTTTCATTACAACTGCCCTCTTCCGCTCTTACTAACCATCAGCTTGACGATTTTGATCATTGGGTGTTTGAAATGACGAACATTGTACCCATATGATAAATGTGGAAGAGATGTGTTTTTACAGAAGAGCGGAAAATTCCTGGATATTTCTGGCCAGTGTTGGCAAAAGTGCTCGTCATTTATCGCACCACACCATCAGGGAATATGAGGATTGGGGAAAATGCAGGAGTAACAGTTGTCTATAGAGTTGAGGGTTACGCTTTTTCAGCGAAAGATAGACAACAAGTCTCTGATGGGATCGAGCTGCAAATATCAAACCGTACATTGTCATCAGTTAATTCCGATGAAATCAATCAGAAGAAGATAGTAGACTTATCGACACACTTCTAAATAGGAAAAACTCCGCAAGTAATGTGTTTATTACTGATCCTGGAACGTTCCCGGGCTAACAACAACAACGCATCATCAGAGATGTAAACATATAATCTGGCAGTCCGTGGCACTGTGTGGCATTGTTTATATGTTTGTCAGCAAGCGACTGAAGTTAGTTAGGACAGAGTCATGGACGTCTGAGGCGGTTTCAATTATGACACATTAAACTTGATTAGATGTCACTTAAAGCGATAAACCGAGAGGTCACTGGTAAACAAACTTTCAATTATAAATAATCACCCATTCTCCTGATGAGCTGCAGCCGCTCCGGTTATTTCCCACTTCATCTAACTAATATACGTTATTTAGTGTGTTCGTTAGATGTAGTGACGGAGATATGCCAGAACAAGGCCACACTTCTGACCTCTGTTAGCACACTGCACCTGACCTACAAACTGACGTATGTTATTAATGCAGGTTTTCATGATATTTAATGGCTGCTACTTGCCAGCTGTTCCGGTCAGGATAATACTGTGCATTAGTAAGAGGAGCCCCGGAAAAGCCAAGGACTTGAAGTAAACATTTAGTCACTTTCAGACTTAAGCAGTTTTGAATGTTTCTTGTTAGAAATAAGACAGAAACGGTTATTTGGGATGATTGATTGCGCGTCGCATTAATATTTGTTTTCTACAAAACGCTACCCTTTACTTGACATCCCTCATGTTCTAACATTAAGCACACACATACCGTTACTAAGCGACCGGATTAGATCTCCGACATTTTAGCAGCTACATGAAGTTCGATATAAAGGCTTGAGTCAAAATGCAGTAAGCCTTTGCAAAGTTATTTGCAAAATGGAGCGCTTAACTCGCTTCCGGTAGAGTCACTAGTCATTCAGAACTCTCTTCTTGCTTCCCGCTAAAATGTAGGCGAGCAAAAAACTATCTTCATGTAAAACGCCTAGCAAATTGGTTGCTCGCTTTACCGGGCACCAATTAACCTTCCATATTCATCAATGACGGTGGAATCAATGACGGCACCATGACGCACTGTACGAGATACTTGTTGCCGGTACTAGATATTTCGCGGTTTGCCGAACTGATAAAGCAGACAACATGAGTAAAAGGCGGGAAAACCGGACAAGTATACACGTCACAAACCCGTTCATCGAGATAACATATGTTTCCTTAGCCTTCAGAATATTACAAGTGCGTCGCTTCAGGGAGACTTAGAAATATAATTTATATATTCGTGAGTGTTGCATGATATTCGTGAAATAACACTTTGAGAGAATAAAAATGTTTATTAGCATCCCCGCCCCCAAAGTTGCTTATGTTTCGGTTATAAGTGGTATAAGTAAAATTACATAGTAATGCTAATATCATATCGCCACGATTGAACAAATCTTCTTACCTGTCCAATTTTCAAACAGTTCTCAACGTCACCGGCATTGATGAAACTATCACGAAATATAATCCTTTGTGTAACAGTGTAGTCCACTATATTCCGTTCACAATTATCCGTTCATGAACACGTTCATATAAGTCACAAATATGTTAACATCCTTAGCTTCCGTTAGTTTGTGTTAATACGAAGATAAACTTTCTGTTCTCTCTCTTCTCTCCGCGTTTTGCAGCCTTCAGTGATTTTCTGGAGAAGAGGAAAATAAATGAGAGCTGAAACGTATTTAGCCATAAATCTAAACACAGTACGGGGGCCTGAGTATATGTCTGATTTTCCGCTAGATCCACGTCTGAAATGTAATGTGGTGATGAAAAATAGATGTTTGCGTCAACATTGAAGACAAAATAAGATCAAGAGTTCCAAATTACATATATTTACATGTTGGCATCAGATAAAGCTACCTATGCCAGGGCTGAGTATTTATCTGAGTAAGATGCCAGAATTTCGGGGAACCGCACCCAGGGTGGCTCAGCAAAGTCCATTTCATTCACATAGATAGCAAGATGTGACATCTAAAGTAGAAAATTTGCAGTTGTCACCCTTACTCCATGTTAGATTAAGAACGTTAGGGAAAGCCTGCTCAATCCGCCTAAGCAATATGCCAACAAACAAAGTAAGATTTAAATCACCATCTCTAAACAATCCAGCCCTCTATGAATCTGATGCATCGAGTCACACGTCTCAAATTGATGTGTCTTTATTTGACAATTTTATTTATTCTATTGTTTCAATTATTTATTTTTCTGTAGATCCGACTAAGCTCATGCGTCAAAGTTTGTTACTGGTGCTTATAGCATGCACAATATCATAATATCTGTCCTATAAAAAACCCTTCCCGATACCGCGGGTATCTTACTCCAACACCGGACTTACTCATCCCGATGCTGCGGCTTCTGTAACAATAGCGAGGGTGTCAACTTCTTATTCTAAACACTCAAACTGTATCATGTTCTAGCCCCAAATCACGCATGATTTCAAAAGTGAGGCTTATGAGATAATTCTCATTTCGGGAGGGGAAGTCACTGTCAAATGCATCTGATGAGTATTTCTGTATTTCTGCTCGAGAGGAAACTGAGCTGTGATTATCATATGAGCAGGAAGCGAGATAGGATACTGTGACATATGTAGAAATGTGAAGTGATAAACGGATGTCAAGTGGCCATCCCGAGCTAAGAGTGTGATTGTTCAGGCAAGCCTTAACTCAAAGACAGCACCTGAGTTAAATATTGAACCGCTGAAACGATGTTGATCCGATGACTTATACTTCGATATAGTTATTATACAGTTTTAACTCCGTTAGCCCCATGCATTGTTTAACTATCTGCCTAAATCCAACGGTGTAAGAGAAAAATTAAGCCAGACGTTAACACAACTGAGGGCGAGTGGGCTTAGCTATATTTTGGATTTCCAGACAATGGAGCAACACTTTGTTTCCCTCTGAGAAACAATTTGTCTCTCTGTCTTAAGATGGTTCGAACTGATCGTGCTAAGGTCACTCGGTACAATCCATATACGATATAGGGGTGCGATGAGTTAAACAGATAGATTACAGGCAACTCAGTTTTTACTTCAATTCTCTTGAGCTCCTTACTGGACCTTGTTGCCTGGTTAAAGCCTGTTTATTGCAAACCACGTATCGCAATTGTAGATACACGCAAAACAAATACAGAATGCACTATTTTAACCAAAGTTTTATATAAAACAACGGCAGCTGGATTTAGGTGCTAGAATCCACCCGGTAAATCTGTATTTATAAACAGAATCAAAGGCGATAAATGAAAGACGAAGTTTTGAACTCACCCTGCGTTTATCGTTCCGGATTTAAGTGTATGATGGTTAACAGCCACATGTTCCGTTCACTATCAGTGTTTGTAGTTCAATCAACTTAAAGAATAAAGATTTCACGTATTGCATTACCTGAAACTATTTGACATTTGGTCGCCTGTTTTTCAGAATTACTTCACAGAAACATAGGTATCGCGTGACAAGTACTCAGCACTAGGTATGACACTATATGACATTCACTATCCCGGTTATCCTGCCTTGGGAGTAGAAAACTTGCTGCGCGGCTAACGAAATGATTTGATCCTCCTACCTGAGATAGTTCAGACCAAGTAGCCTGATCCAGCAGGCTCAATCCTTCTATATCACATTCAAATGTGTCACATTCTAGGATAACATCCGGCAGAGTATATAACTTAATCAGAGTATCCCCAGTACTTCCTGCTCTCGCCACAGCAGCAGAGCCCTGTGTATCCCCACCGTGACCAATGTTCGTTGCCGTGCCTCTGTCGAGTGCTCTGGCGCCTTCAGCAAGCGCTCGAAGTTTGCCAGTTTCTGCGGAATCTGAGCAATCAGCGGCAGCTCAATTGCGCGGTTAGAGGAGCGGTTGTTGCGCCTCGCACACCAGCTCCGATACTCATCTCGTCAAGGCAACATTCACCAATAGAGCAGCAAGGATGGAGGGGATTCGAGACAAGCACCCACGTATCGCGTACCATGTTCTAATAATCCTACATCATCAGGTGAACAAGCCTATGTTTCACAAATACATACGCCATTCGTGCGTCAGTATTTTTCATTTACAAAAAAACATGAGGTGTAAACTTAATCAGACAAGCAGAGTGGCGCAGTGGAAGCGTGCTGAGCCCATAACCCAGAGGTCCGTGGATCGAAACCACGCTCTGCTAATAGTTTTACAGATTTGTTAAGTGAATTAAAAACGATGAAAGATGAAACGAAATCAATGCTTGACTCATGTAAAGTTACATTACTGTTTCCCGAGTTCTGCCGTTTCAATAATGACTTCATAATCTGTACTATTTTAAACACAATACCAGCAAAGTCAGGAATCTGGTACAACCAAAGAATCACAGTCATGGAAGTTGTTACAATAACTGACTAAAATAAATCACTCCCACGATAGGATATATCAGTCTGATCTTCCAACTCTCTGCCTCTATGTGACTTGTTTTAGACTTGTTTGTTCAAACCTAACAGGAAAATCGTTGGGGCGCTGCATCAAATTTCACATCGTTTGACGGCTTATTCCAAAATACCGTTGCACGCATGTGCACACTGAGAATTATTGACGACTATCTTGGTAATAGGAGGAGTGATAATTTCTCACACTCGCCTGATTTTATACAATGAAGCCGCTAATTTAAAGATGTAACGATTATGAGCGGGAGCTAGATCAATGACGGCAATAATGAAAGCAACGACTCTGTAATTTCAGGCAGACAGCTTTTTAAAGACAAAGCTACTAACACATTGACATAGAGGTGCTCTGCAGAATACATGGGAAATTTAAATCCATAAAATTGTCTATTATCGCCCACGGTATGGAAACTGTCATGATATCATATATCTGCTCTGATATTGTCGTCGAACGCATTTTTACTCGGCCAACCAGATAAATGTATGAGATAAACAAGCAGTGGGTTTGCAGATTTTTATCTCATGTATTGTTATGGAACATTCATGATACAAAGGGGAAGGGCCTTTTGTCAGTCTTGTGGTTGTTCAGAAGTTTACCCTACTTACAAAAACGTTAATTTCTTAATAAAAACAACCTGTTGCCAATATCTTTTAAAGGTTTAGCAGACTACATATTTTTGGAGCAGCAGGGTCACTGACCCTGAGTTTCATATTAGTTGAGTTATTATATTACAGTAACCTTGGAACCAATTTTAAACTTTGTCCATGATGCGTCATGAAGATTAAAGCTGAGGATCATAAATATGGAATCCAGGTTAAAGATGCAACATCGAAGAGAAACGCATTTCCCATGAATCACACTCTGGCGCTGTCACGATCCTTGAGCTTTGGGCCAGTAAAAGAGAGGAGATTCAATCGCTCCTGATGCTGTTTAAGCTCCCGAATCGCCGTCTTGGGACTCGTTGTGACAACCTTTTATCCCGCAGCCTTGCCCCGGTTTTATTTAACCCCCAGTGTCTCTTTCCACCACCTTGTTCTCTGTCGTCCTTTAAACTTCGGGGTCGGGCAGTAAACTGTCAAGTTACATCGCAATATAGAATACTTCATGACAATTTTTCCCTCCTCTCTCTCGTTCACGGCTTTTCTTTTATTGTTAAAATGATAAAACCCCGGGGAGGTTTTACGCCTCTCCTCAGGAGGTGCAGGTTTTTCTGGTAAACTGATATCTTTGCTTAGAGGAAGCAGCATTTCTCCTCTTTGTGTATTAGCAGGAATATCATGGCTTAATAGGCACCTGCAATCCCAGTAATTTCTTCCACCAGAGAGATCCTTTCTTCTGTCTGTTTCACACGGCATTCACTAGCGAAGGCTAACGGCATTCTGCTTTTAGATCAAGTGTCCTTGATACAAAGGAAGGCACACAGAGAGTATTTCGGTCTTGTTTGAACGTTCATTCACTTTTATTCTACATTTTTGGAGTCGAGAATAAAGGTCTGGTGAATTTGTGGGTTTTTAAACTGTGTGATCGCGACAGCGCATACAATATCAGTTAACGCGAAGAGGATCTGAGGTGTGGGGGAGCAAAATGATGGACAACTTAAAAGTGTCGTGTGCAACTGTCTGTCAGACCAACATCATTTCTCAAATCATTCCGATTTTAAAACAAAGTCCTTTAGGAAGAATTCTTTTGACATCTAGCTGATATCTTGGAAACTAATCTTGAAAATCATGAATTTTGATATTTGACCTAATCATGGAGCCCATCACAGACTGCTATGTCTTGCGCCTGCCTTTAGTGTATATTCACCGACCCATTGGGGTCATGCCTGAGGTCATCAGTTCTTCGATGGTACCAGTACGGAGTAATTGATTTAATGCATCTTATAATTCCCACAACATATTTTGTCTTGGATCAGCACCGTGAGGTGTTTTCCTTGAGAAAGTGATAAACCCTGACATTTACACATACACAACCATGTAGACAATCCCTGCCATAAACCTGTCACACACTCGTCACACTCAGATTATTTACAGGCAATGAGGACTTGTGTCGTTAAATCACCCGTCGCATCAAATTGACATTTCCAGTCCACAGCCCTGAGCAGACGACAGTTTAGTGTGAGTGTCTGAGAGTCCCGGATGTCACGTGCTTACCCAGACGCGGAATTCGTTCAGTCGTCTCCGCCGACATCAGTAACGTGAATCACCGATAATTCGCGTGATTAGGCAAGAAATCAGTGATTTTCTGCTCGAACAGCTTCCTCCTCTCCCTCTCCTCTTCCCTACATCTGTCCCCTGCTTCTCTCACTAACTAACTGTTTACTGTCTGTGATCATCAGGTGCTTGCAATGACGACCTTTCTGCCCGGAAGATAAGAGTAATCCCACGACAATTTTCGCCACATTTAGAGGAGAGACCACACCGGAAAAGCAGCAGTGATGTTCGATACTCACTGGTCTCAGATTAGGAACAACATCGACTTATATGCGAAAGGACACAAGTGGGAGTGTTAAACAATAAAGTCAGCGGTGAATGTTTGGAGATTAAATTGTTTGCATGTTTATGTGTCTTTGTTTATGTTGAAATAGTTGTCCGGTGTTTTTCACCGCATGTCACTGCTAAATTGATATCCATTACCCCTAATTAGATCCACAGTGATATCTCAGTTACTTAGTACTGAGCAATCTGCGTTCTATAGGAGAAGAGGGTGTTGGGGGATGATGGACATCCATCTTCTGCTTGTTAAACGCGAGGGTTGGCGCATTGAGACAGTTCACTGAGAAGCAATGTGAATAAATGGTAACAATGGGACTGACTAAAGCCCTGTATGCCCCGGCCAAGTGCTCATTTTTTTTACAGGCCAAAGTACAGGAATGAGTTCCATTCGTTTTGAAGGGACATTAATTGAGGGCAAATAGTCACTGTTAAAGGGAGACGTAGAAGCTGGTGGATGATGTATTCAAGTACGAAAAACAGTTGACTTAACGTGTCAAACCTTACACAAAACTACAAACCTACCTCGCATAAGATGTAATGAATGTTTATGCGTTAGCTCCCCTTGGAATGAGTCCAAATAAAACACTTTACAACCCCTTAAATGATTTACAGCTACTTTTTGAATATATCATATGGAATCTAGTGACTGCTGCATATAGAGTTGAATAGCAAGGTTTAATTATGGTAATTGGAGATCAGATCAATCAAATTAGGAATAACTACACTATATGTGAGTTTCCAATGTTTATATTCAAAGCTAATGTGCTGATGGAGGGATGCATTTCATCCAATCAGTTCAAATATGTCTCGAATGAATCATTTAATTGCGTTGAATTTAGATGCACTGGTCACTCAGGGAAGTGACTTTATGTTTGTCATTGGCATTCATGAATCGGTGTGAGCTGCGTCAGTTAGACTCAATTATCCCTGACAGTAGGGATTCAACTAATCAGAGATCCCAGGAATCAGGGCAAATACTTTCCATACCGTGTCTCTGGGGTTGGCATTATTCATACGAAACGAATGCGTCTCTATTCCTCAGGGATTTAATACTTTTAATCTGTAATCATTATGCACAGCATATGTGGAACATGGCTGAAGTAAACTATTCTTTAGCGGACAATATATCTAAAATATATCTATTAAATGCATCCAGAGTCCGGCTGAGGTTTTGCCACACGAACAATTCATTCATTTTGTCGATAAGGAATCAGATTATTGGATTTCACAATATACATTATACGAATTCGATGATCATATTATCAGCAGGATAGAACGCTTCTTTTGTTGTTTGTCGAGGTACAAGTCCCAGTTATTTACATGAGAATGGGGGTTTATACCTTGCTAGATTTCCTATATTTTCAAACTGACGCCTCAAGTCCCCACGTGGAACAGGCGACACTTTAGATTATATCTATGGGATCCCCTGTTGCCCGGATGTAGCTTCGTGTTCGTGTCATTTATACCGTCAGATAGAGCTTATAAAAAAGGCGTTACTCGGCGAGATTTCTTCTAATCATGCACGAGAACTGGGATATTCCACCAGAATTACTTTCCTCTCCCTCCTCTTCACCACAGCTGTCGCCTCTATAACAGTTTGCTGACTTTGATCATCAAGCGCTTTCGAGGACCGACCTTTTGCCCTTAGCAATAATTGGCAGAGAATTATCGTCACAGACGTCTGCACCGTTACTCAGCGATCTACTCCGTGACAATACCAAAAATTTCGAGCTTGTCTGAGCAAATTTTATTGTTTGCATGTTTGGGTGTCTTAGTTTATGTCGTAATCAGTTGTCCGGTGTTTGTCACAGCGTGGTTGTCGCACCTCGAAGTTAGTGACACCAATTGTGGTCACACCTGAGGGACCCGCACCGGTCAGATGTTTTCCCGATGGATTAATGTTATTGGCTAGAGATCATCATTATCTCTGTATCGTGTTCCGGGAATTTAAATGTCAGTATTGTAATGCCACTATTCGAAATTTGAAATATCCTCAGTTAGCAGAAAACCTCAGAACACTAGACATGTTGTACTTTTGGCGGATCACATTAATAAAGTATTCCAAAGAATATCTGTCACTCGTTATTTCACCTAAAATAACTTCAAAAGAATTTAATCACACGATCGGGTAACAACAAATGACGACTTCCTGCTAGTTTAAAACTGAAAACCTGATGTTTGAGTTTATTATAAACCTAAATATCGCCCACATATTACTGAGGATCCTGGTAGAAATCAGACTGCCACTTCGACTGATACGAACTTTAAGTCCAAGTTGTTATGGATTAACACTAAATTCAAGCTATAAATACAAGTACACGGAAGTTTTTGCAGACGACATGAAGGGAAAAGGGCGGGAAACCTGCTCACATAAACTCGCCGCAGCACACGCGCCACTTTCTCATTGTCGTCTGCTCCCTAATGAACCACCTCGTCTCGTTTCAATGAGGCGCGAAACCTTAGTGCTCTTCTCGGTCGTACGTGTCAAGGGGAGTGAATCCGTCCTAGACTTTTGAAAAATAAGGGGAGGCGTTTGCGAGCTTTTCTTTGAGAGGAGACAGTGACGGTAGAAGTAAAATTAAAGCTGCTTTGTGAGCTTTTGTTCGTGATGTTCGATAAAGCTTTTCAAGCCGAACTTGTTTTCTGTGATTAAGGCATCTGTAATCGATGTCCGGAAAAGTGGTCTTTATTCTACGGCACATTCATTGTGGATGGTTTGAACATTCACAGGGGACATTTTTCTAGGGCAACTAACAGAGGCGTGTCAAGAGAAGATGCCGGCATCAGTTTAAAATGCAACGACACTATCAAAATAAGCAGATATTTTCATATGTAGTTACAAGGCAATTTAAGGCTCAATAACACTCGTAATACCGAGACTTTGCAATTGATGGTCGAAATTTTGGTTCAGCTGTATCTCATTACATGCGATGGTTTAGTTAAACGTCTCTGGCTGTCCGATTAACGACAACACACACGGTACTCGGACAGCAGAAGCCTATCTCATTACTTCCTCAGTAAGATATTTCCCGCCCAGGCTTTTGTCGGTATGTTTGTCTGACACCTGGGCTCAGGTCACTGATGGTGCTTACCTAGCGGTCAAGTTGTTTTCATAACCGGGAGAGGTGCGATATCTCCCAGATATCCAGCTTGTGTGGCCGGATTAAAGGGTTTAGGTAAACATCACCGGGGGTTGCTGGGGTGAACTCAGGGAGAATGATACCAGATACTTAAACTAATGACGAATGTTTGTGCGGTCTGATACGAATTCAGAACACAAACATCAACACAAATAATGTTGATTATTTAAGCATTGGTTTTGTTCTGACCATGATTGTCCAGGGTTAAGAATGCCGCAGAATAGACTAATCTAGACACTTAACGGAGTTTTAAATTATTATAAAACATTTCTATAGTTGTGACAGCTTGATGTGTTATATACGACAAGCTCACGGAAAGCGTATAGTTTGATCCTTTACAACTCAATTGAAACCTCTGACTCAGAATCTCAATTAAAATATGACATTCCCAATCCGATGGACACATCAATTACACTCAACGGATATTCAACGGAAAACGTGAACAGAAATAGTTAGGATTTTCTCAAAATGCAAGCCACTGAAGATCTGTTTAAAATAACATCAATATCCGACGCCAACTGGGGTGGTTGAACTCACTAAAGTGATCGCTCAGCTGGTGGTCTCTGCAGACTGCTTTATTTGTGCGTAGGCTCTATTGCGTGTGGAAATACAAATCTAACAACTGAAAAACCTCTTCGCTTCAACTCCGTCGAAGTAAGAATAGTTTTTGAGACACCGGGAAAGTGTAGGCTCAGATTTTTAAAATCAACTTTGTGTGCGGTAAAGGTTGATAACATTCAAGTCTTTTCTATAAGCTTCCTGGTCAACATAAGTATAAAAGCCAAATAAGGACGGTCTCGTCAGTTCATACGCACGCGCTAAACTTGCGTAGCTTCCTGTGATCGGTGTGAGAACTGAGTGAAAATACGTTTAGTCATCCCAGAGACAACATGACGGCAACTCATTTCTTTGTTTCGTCCTATCGGGGTTTCTCTGGCCTTGTAGCGCAGATTGGGTTTCGATATTGCTATATTAGCGTGTGAAGAAAATGTCGACAAACGCAGAACATGGTTATTCTAAACCGTCCAAAACATGGACCCCGGGTAAAACACATTTCAACCTGTGATTAGCCTCCCACATTGGCTGTGAGTATGATATTATGAGTTATTTTAGTTCGTTTAAAGTTGGTACGATTATGTTTCTGTTAGCGACACATAAATTTGGTCGATTTAAATTCACTGGGCCATTTCGGCTTGTGATAAATCCTGATCTCGTTCGTTGATAATCTCGTTTTATAGTCAATCCTAAAAAATCCTGGAAATGAAATTGCTGATTAAAACCCTTTCTTCTTACAACATTTCAAATTCGCGATACGATTCTCAGCTCAGGTACTAACAGAGCTAGAGGTTGATGACCAAGATTGACCATGCTTATATCACCTGTCCTACTGATTAAACTAAACATTCAACTTTTCTTGTCAAGAGTTATATAGATCACGGTTATTGTGCAACTTCTCCCGGGCTGTTTCAGGAACTCGTAACACTTAGAATCAACAGGTACCATTAAACTAATAGCATCACAAACTGTTTATTTCCTGGTATATGGAATTTGCCACATTGATTTATTCTAATAATAAGCCTGTCATGTGAATTGCTGTTATCGTTAGCAGAATTGTAAAATGTAAAAAAACGTTTGTAAACAGCAACGACAAAAATTGAAGGCTAAGAGCTGCATGGCAAACGTCAGGCCGCATCAACCTCGAGCCTTGCTGAAAATACTGTGTCGTTCTTGTGGGATGTCAATGTTCATCTATTAATGCAACATCGCCCTAATCCTGCAACATTGTCAAAAAAGCAAGAAACAGAAACAAGAAACAGAAACAAACAAACTTGACAAGGTTGGTTGTAGTGTTCTTAAATGTTGAACACAATTTACTAATCATATTCAAGAAGAATGTATAAACATCGATTTCACGATTTATTTTACATTTCGGTTGTTTATCTAATGTCTGACGAATTCTTGTAAGATGATATTTTGCAGTCACTGACAGGAACAGAACGTGTCTGCAAACTGGGGCAAAGTGTCGTCAAGTCACAAGCATCACCGATACAAACCAATAACCTGCTAGCAAACCAATGATGCAGCGGAATTCGCATATGTTTTACTGTAGCTGATAGAATTGCCAATGGTACGGTTTTGCCTGTGAGCAACTTTCCATGTCATTCAACCTTCGGTATTGGTGGAAAATGAGCAAAAACACCCGACACCAAAGACTTATTATAAAGAGCAGTTCTTCAAACGGTGCCAATGATCCATATTTGCACACATCGGGGAAAACATCTGACCAATCTACACCTCGCGTTGCTGTTATAAAATATTTTACTGCCTCTGAGCGCATAGTATAGAGAGGAACCTACGTATAAAGATCATTCTGTTTCAAGTTCAGTATATTTCTTCTAGTTATCACATTCAGTAAACCACGAAAATTGCTGTCAGCTTTGTTAATAAATTTGATTAGAACCAACCATTATACTTTGGTCTACTTGTATCGTCACTTTCGCAGATGTGTCACATCTTTTAGCAATTCATATCACTAAATATGAAAATATAGCGTGATATATTTTCCTATCGCGAGAGGAGGAAGACGTTCATCATTCTCTGAGCGCACGATGTCGTCTGCTACTTGTCCTTGCCGCGTACTCTAAGTAAGATCACATTTTGAACGGTCCCACAGATCCTAGCCCGCGTTTTAAGAACCCTGGAGATTTTATCATGAGGTCCTTGGCCGATATTTGGTGGCAGTCGGTTGGTTGGGAGCCCTGAAGATGACACATGATCAAACCCTGAAAATCTACAATTTGTGTCCAAAATTCACAGATTCTTGACTATTTGACTACGTTGTGAATCATTGCTCTTAAAAATGAACAATCAGGGAGCTGAACAACAATTTCATCCTCTGCAAGACCGTAAATCACCCCCTTCCCATCAAGTTAATACTGCACAAATAGTTACTAAGCATCCGAAGAGAAAAGATATATCTCACATACCCTCGCACTCAGATCTAAAAGTCAAAAATAGAACATGAAAAAGTCAACTTGGTTAATCGTCAGTAGTTTTTAGTGTATTCAGGAGAGGGTGCTAATATGTTACCATGGTGACCGATCGGAGTTTGTCTGTTACCATAGAAACAGATAAACCAAGATTACCTCCATCACTTTTTTATAATGGCGCTTGGTTTTTGTGAACAATGAATGTTGTGGGCCGAGAGATTGTACTTAGGGTTAGAAGAGAGTGTTGGGGGAGATGATTTTATCCGAGTCATCTATCTGCCGCTTCACAGGCGCGTGGGAGGAAAGATGCGGGAAGCAACAAGACTGAGTACTGCCAAGTCAGACTCTTTGCTCGACACCCGCCTGGGTACAGGAAACCATCTAACTGGAAGATTGTTGCGGAAACTACAGGGAGCTTGATGGAGATGAGATTGATCGTTGATTGGTTCTCTGATCTTACATCACTTCCGGTAAAGGACGCATGCGTAGTATCCGTTATTCAGAGCAAGTCCGGTACAAAAATAAACTCTCATCTGAGGGACATATGTCCTAATTGGTGGCTCGTTTGGTGGAGTACTCATTAACTCTTAAAGGAAAAATCATTCATATGCACAGAAGGTGCCAATTGCGACGAGGTCTGACGTTTAAATTGCCCAACAACCACGCCACAACCCGCTCAGCACCATTTAATACCGGCACGGTTAGAAACACCGGCGATTTGTGTCGCAAATTCATCTTGCATTGATCACAGCCTTCCCATCTAACGGGCAATTTCCAGTTCCTTGCGAGCATCACCGACTGATAATCGGATCAGACGGATCAGGCGGGGTCAGGCGGGGTCAAGCGGGGTCAGACAGGGTCAAGCGGGGTCAGACAGGGTCGGGGTATCACCAGTTGTCCAGTCGTTACCTTTCTGACCGAGGACTCGTCCAAGGTGTCTGGTAAAGAGACTTTTCGGAAAATAATAACATGTACGTTTAATACTCCGCAGTAATATGGAAACGATTGTACATCAGTTTCGAAGACAATTTCTCTCATTTACTCTCACTCTGTGACATGGACGGAAAGATTGTAGCGCAGAAGAATAGATATGAAATTACTCTCCCTGGTCTCAAGTTCAGGCAACCAACTAAGCCAAATATTTGTAAATAATTTCGCATTTCTAAGACATGCCTGCTGTGATCTGTTTAATATTCAGTCTTGGCAGATTAAGATGGTTAATAGTTCTGTAACACCCTTGATTCGATGGTATCAAAAAAGAGAAGATACAATCTACAGACAGGACTTGACAATGCCTTTGTTTTTGGGCGATGAAGCGTGAATTCTCTTTTTCCCTCAGACGAAAATAAGCATTTTAACTTAGGAGAGTTCTTACGTGAGTTCGCAATGCCCTTCATCCAGACCCCTGTGATAAAGGGTGCAAAAAGGTTTAAAAATCGTACAGATAAAAAGCAGACAGCTCATTGCAAAAGCAGTACACATGGGAGATGTGGGGCACTAAGGAGACAGAGACGAAAAGAATGTTCTGGCTTGAGCGTGTTTATCCCTGCATGAGATAAACAGTCAAAGTTACCCTTTCTAAATGTTCCCCCGTGTGAACCATTAAAGGCAACTTAAGATATGTTCATATGTTAACACAGTAGAATGTAACAAATGCTGGCATTTTCTGATTTCATGCTGTCAATATTATATATAAGCTTAATGATTTCTAAACTCTTGAGTATCCAATTTACGCCCAGTATTTCCTATACTTCCTCCTGCTAAATGGGTTCATGGCCCGGCTTGATCCTGTGACATGAATTGGACAGTACCATATAGCAAGCATTGATCTTCGAGAAGTTCGAGGCAGACTTTAGCAAGACATTTTAGTGCGTTCCCGTCTCCACATAAAGTGTTACACGGACGCCATTTAACGACCTTTGTTTGTGAACTGGAGGGAGAGAGCGGCCTGATATCTCGGGATCCCAGTTAGTGAATCATTGTGGTGAGGGGATTAAATGGAGAATGGAAATAATACAAATGATCCTCGAGCTGCCACCGACTCCTTGAGAAGAACATAAATGTCAGGTAAGACTGCTCGGGCTGTAAAAGTTAATCTACCGGTCACTTTAACTAACCTCTTTTGAGGTTTTGTCTGCGTTTCTGTATTGGTTAAAAAAGGTGGGTATGGTTCAACTTTGCAGAAAAAATATTTGATTGGAATGAGAAGTTTGTCTCAATTGCTGTTAATATTACAAATACATTTTTATATAGTCTCCCAATTTTGTCTAAGACATCTGTGCGAAGCGCCATATTTACGTTTTCATTCTGTTTATCGCGTTTAATTAATCACTCGTCAGAGCTGGATATTATCAGGAGCCTGTCAATAAAACTACCAATCATGTCAACTTATAGGGGGCGTCGTGTAAATTTGTTCAAAAATAACGGTCGCGAATACGTCAAATCATGTGACAAGTGACGAAAAGTCTACGTGAAATTATATAGGCGATAACATCGATGACTAAAATATTTCTCTCCCAGAAGTAATCGAAATCCACAGTATCAGGAGGCACCCAAATTGTTATTTACAGTAATGTCGGTTTGTGTCGATTTTGATTAGCTCGGATCAATAACAATTATAGAGAGATGGCATTTAATTATGTAGTCAATTATGTCACTATTCTCTTATAAAAAATACTCCGTCAATGTTCTCTGTGCGTTTGGATGCTGCTAGGCGGTTTTGAATAGTTTTTTAAGTTTTATTCGATGTATCCGACTTAACTCCGTGCATGATTAGAACAAATTTAGCGACCAAACGTGATAAATATCTAAAACAATCTCTTTGTAACAGAAAGTGATAAAGAAGGTGGGAAGCAGCCGGTTACTCACAGAGGACTTTGTCCCAATGTCACCAGAACGACGCAAACATGAGGCACATGGGAAAGAATTTCAACCCCGTGTCGTTGCACATTTACCTTCTTATTAATCTAGTGAGAAATATCTTGATATGGCGTAATTTGCAAATAAGGTCCGGAGAACATCTGTAGTAAGAGATCACCTGTACGAGGTTATGTAATCTAGAAACAAGAACTTGATGGTAAAAGCGCGTGGAAAGAAACGTGACTAACAAATGACAGGCATAGTTGTTCAGGTGTACATAAGGAGCAGCAGGTGACATGGTCTTTTGTATTGGGAAGTAGGAGGCCAGAAGTCCGGACGAAGCTATCACTCGCCCCACCCTGCAAAACCAAACTTTCACACTGTCCCTGTGACCTCTAACATTCTATGTGTTGTTCCGCACGTCCGTCGCACTTTCTCTGTTCCCGCCCTGACCTCTCACGGTATCATACGACATCAACTAAATCACGTGATATCAATGTGTTGCAAAGCCATCAGCATGTCGTCTGCTACCAGAAACCATCAAAGTCTGCTGATATTTGTGGTTTTCCTGGGAACAATAACTTCCGGTTAGCCCCGTAATTTATTACAGTCCGGTTTTGTCATCAAGAAATTCTGAGCGCGGTGATTTATGGGACGTGTTTAAGCTGTTAAAGAGTAGTTGATATCTTTGAGCAATTCCCTTCAAACTTGCAGAAAAATATCAAGCTTCGCAAAGCATCGGCCATCAACATCCTTGTTGCTCCCTGGGAATCGCTGCGGCGGCAGAATAAAGTATCTGCCATCAAAATAACGAATCTTTCAGATTTTATTTTATTGGCGCACTTTAAAAATAGAAATCGTTGGTTTAGCGTCTACAAGCCAATTTACTATTGATGACTGCATGGGGAAATAGAAAAGATCAATACTATGAAGGATTGATACCTGCATGGCTCTATCAAGTCCATCCACTACCTTTGCCCTAAGTATTGGATCATGAATGGAGGTGTTTCATCGAGGAGGATGCACAAAATAAATATATTCTGAATATCACAAGTTGCAGTTACCTGTAATTGTCATACAGATTTTGCACTCTTGTTGAATGCTGAGAAAGTCGGTCGCATATAAGGTAAAATAAAGTTGCTAACAAGAGAGTTATTATTGTTATTTCTATATTTTCGCCAATACCCCGTCTCTCTTGTCTCGTGCCTTCCTCCAGACGTCCGTGCCACGTTTCCATTTAGCAAATCAGCGGCCCATTATCAAAGTCAACATTACCCGACATGCAGCAGCTCTACTTCCGGTATTTATAACCTGTCTCTCCATGACTCCATGTGTGCCATGAGCAAACTTCGTCTAGCCCCAGTTCTCTACTGCGTGTAACTTTCAACAAGCGCTGATTCTCAGATTCACTATAAAGTTTGATTAAGCGAGTAATTCTACAAGCTAGGTAAATACTGGGTAATTGGAGGTAATCTCTAAACCTAGGTAATGATTGGGAAACTGTAACTGTAACTGGAGTGTAGCACTGTGACTGATACAATCATCACATGATCCATATTCTTAAGCCTATCATAAACAGGTGTTCGCGTAATAAAGGTGCCTCAAGATCTGGAAAGATATGGAATATTCAGTAACTTTAGCTGAGTATTATACTAAATAGCAATCACTTAATAGCTTTAGGTGCGTTAATGGATTGGTAATACACAATATAATATGGTTGTATGACAACGAACTATTCAATAAATGTAGATTCTATTCAACAGCCTGTCTTACTGCATCAGCTCGGAGCCAGCCTCCTTAAAGCCACCATCAAACACGCTGGTAACGGGTAATTTTAACAAATACCCGCCTACCCAGAATACATCTGAAGCCACGAACTGCGGAAGTAATATGTCATCGATCAGTGTTAAGCAAATCACTGTCTGCTGTTTCTAACAAAAAAGAGCCGGGTCGTCTTGTATCTAGGATATGTTTTATGATTTGGCGTCCTTAGGAAGGCGGCTAAAAAAGAATCATTCTCCTTCAAAGTAACCTCAGTCTCAGGTATGGTGGAATAAAAATAGATCAGCTGACAAAAAGATAAGTCATAGAGACCCTGTCAGGAACATGACACATTTTCGGCAACTAAATTTGTCACGTATATTACGGATGATGGTTTGGGAAATATAGGGAGTCTGAGCACCAATGAAACTGGTGTTCAGAATGCCCTGCAGACCTTCTGTCCCCCGTGCAATCTCACATGTACAATTTCTTTTTGATATGAAAGTTTGAGACTGCACAGCTCAGAAGACTAATACGTTCTTCCTCTTCCTCCGGGTGTAGCTTTTTCTAGTAAACTGATACATTTCCTGGGCTTAAAGCACGATGATAGATCAAGCACCTTATGTCTTTGTGAATTAACTTGTAATTCAACTAATTTATTTGACGCGGGAAGC
>JAXGGS010754648.1:1228-12948 GCA_035585475.1 Armandia brevis
GTGTACACGACCACGCACGGAATGAGACGCTGATTTCATGCTACGTCACTCATCCGGGGAGGTATTGTTGTTTCAGTGGCAAGACGGTACACAAAACATCAATTCCCCACTCATAGGAAAATACACCTAATTTATGACAGAGAAAATAATTGTATCGCTCAGATGAGCATGGATGTTTTACAAATTGGCCACTTGATTGAGGAGCGATATAATAATCTTTACAATGACTGCTGTTACACGGGTTTTACGGAATGTGATTGGGCGAATCTAATATCAATATTTCTATTTTCACAGCTGTTTCGAGTGGGCCATCGAGTGCTACTATCACCTGATCAGTGCGCATTACCTCGATGCGTCGTCAAGGGAGGTAAACCCAAGTTTTGATCGAGTGAAGCATATATTAAAAATATCTGTGAAAACAATTAACAGATACCATGCCCGATTGAAGAGTTGTTAGGAATTATGGATAAAACGCTTAACAATGGTGGATTGAAATACATTTAATTCACGCCGACTAAATGCGCAGTCAATGCCAACAGGTGTTTTCCATTCCAATTCAATACCATTAATGTTTGCGCATAAATCGTTATTAATAGCTTGCGTTTGATCTGGACATTCAGCTAATGGCATGGGCTATTGATTGATCTTTTTAAAATTGATTCCAAATCTTGCAAAATAATTGCTTATGGCCCATAAAGGCAATATTTTTCACACTTAGGGTGCACCAGATTAGGTTTGGATTTTCTGCAATATATTTGATATCTGAGAACTGCTCAAGCAAGAAATACCAGGCAACTATCGATAATCATGCAGATACAAAACCCGAGTGTGAATTTTATTCGGTTATCAATATGTTATTACAATGCGTATCATATATTTCAAGGTGTGAATATCAGCGTGTACACATATCATGATTTTGTGAACATGTTTCAATAAACGCGACGAAGCTACATTTCCCGGGCCTATTAGGGGTCAACAGGTTGCTGCTTTAGCTGTGGCGTGTCGTACAATCTGCTTCCCTGACCGAGAATCAGACTGGTGGCTCTAGCTCCTTTACGTTGACAATCCCGGCAGACAGACCACCATTTGTAACCCTCAGAAGTACCGCCTCCTGTCCTTAAAACCTCCCACGGTGACCTGCAGTCGTGCCGCGCTGGGTCTTCCGAGCAAGGCACGTTTCCTCTGACCATATTGGTCTAATAAAGCCGGCAAGCCGCCCCGACTCGGCTGTGACAGCGACAAGGAAAGAATGGCAAGCACGCGTTAGAATCGCAGCCACATTAACGGTAGTACGAGCTGTGATGCGCGATTCATTAAGCATCGGCGGTAGTGGAGCCCGCCGAGCCACTATCCTGTCAGGCCCTGCCCTCTCACGGCCGATGGCTGAGCGGCTCCACGCAGACAGGATTTAGTCATCACTAATGTGCTTTTATACTCTCCTCTAGATGGGCTGCAAACATAAATTATGCTTGGACGGCTGCAGAGGTGTTTGATGGGTGGTGGCCACGTTAAACAAGGAATATCGTGTGTCCATCCTATTGCTCCACTACCGGTAATACGCTAATATTCAGGTCACGAAAGATATCGGCACGCCTCATAGCCAATAACAACCGTACGTAACATTATGCATGAATAACGCATAAAGCAAAATACACCCCTCCCCCTCTCTCTCTCGCTCTCTTCTCACTGGTCTCGGTAATTTCGATCCGAGCCACTGAATTTTGACCAGAAAGAAAGTTGCCCCAGTTCCCTCCATTACGGTCGACCCCTCTCTTTATCGCGTTTGACCGAAGTGACAACGATTTATTGGTTGGTGATCCTCTGCAGGTCCCCGGAAATATTTTATAGTCCCTGAGTGGGCCTCAGTGCTAAAGCATGTCACAATAATCCGATATCAATATAACACTGATGTAAGGAATTGATGGTTTTCGCCTCTGTACGCCGAGGGCGACCCCCATGCCGGGCTGTTTGATTGGAATGGACATGATAAAAAAGAAGTGATTGGCCTAGAAATTGGTGCTGCTGGCAGCGAGCAGGGGAAGACGTTTGAAGGACACGTCAAGGAGATGCAGGACGAAGACACCGGTTGTATCTCTGAAGAGGGCGCGGTTTGAATATAACGCAGGGAGAGCGAAGGAAGAGAGGGGGGTGAGGGTGGTAGCGGGGGTGCCTGTTGCCAATTGGTCACGTCGGAAGTGAGAGCTGTCAGCCGGAGAGCCCGAGTAATAGACAGCAGCACGGCCGGAGACTGGGAAGCTGTTCTAGGGGAGAAGTCATGGATCTCAGGCTGTAATTTGGTAGCGCGCGTCTTCTCCGCGTGTTCTCCTCTCGGCACGGTGGCGGGGAGACGGAGTACCTGGTGGTCACGGATTCCGCACCTCACTCCTTCCTCCTCCCCTCACAAAGCCACCCCGCTTGTCCTTAATCACACGTGTCATTTCCTATCGCCTTCCTTCCATATTTATAAGAACATCGATTTTCGCCCGCTTTTTGGCGCGTAAAGCCTATCGATTTGAACTCGGCAAAATGGATCTCCTCACCCCGGGGGAGGTGAGCAGGCCGTTGAGGTTGATGGGACTTGACCACTCGGCAAATGGTGTGATCTGGTGTGGTCGGACTGCACTCCGGCGCACGGCGCGGTCGGGTTTTTTATGAGATAACCGCGGCACGGTGTTTAACAAAGATCGTGGCGGACCCTGGTGACGCCGCCGCGGAGATGGGGACGCCAGCCTCCCTGCCTTCCTCCCGCCTCGTGCTTCTCCTCCAGCGATGGCCGAAATCAATGAGGTAATTGAATCGAGCATGCGCTCTTTGCAAGCGCGCCGATTTTCTCAAACATGGCGACAGGGCAAAGTGAGCACCACTTCAGCGAGCTATCAACATGTGGCATGGACGGGCCTCGGCCCAACTAACAAGTTTTTCTGGTCCTCGGATAAGATGTAATAAAGCATTTTCTAGTTGTTTCGCGGCCTGATGTCGGTTTTCTGCCGGTCGGCACGGCATGGCGAGCGTTTTGCCACGCGTGCGAAAGAGCGCGCCAGTTGTTGTTCGGCCGGCTGGTGGTAGCAGCGGCGTCCGAGCCTCGCGTTCTCACAGCTCTCGTATCTCTCGCCTTGCCCGAGCTCGCCGGGCTGTCAGTCGGCCGTCTCTCGGATGCTGCGGTCCTCAGCGCTATGTCCCCGGCCAAAGGGACCAAGCATGAGGTGCCAAGGATTACCAAACCAGTTCTACACCACGCGAAAAGGCATCTGCATCTCATTTCTCTGCTTTATCCCGACGGCGGGGAGGCGTCGATGAAAGAAAACTATGCCATTTGTGCGTAAATATGGCTGGGCACTTCAGTTGTTTTGGAAGCCCATCCGCGATGTGCTGCAAAGGTGGAGGTTGAGTCTCGCTAGTCTAGTATTTTTCACCATATTCCTCACAAATAATTTCGGATTAAGCACAAGTTTAAATATAGGAATCGGAGTAGCGGAGGCGGCGGGGCCAGGAAGCTTTCGGGAGACGGGTGACACTTTAGCTCACCCGAACGCAGTTTCAGGGGCCGGCTCGAGTCACAAGCAGACCGGGCCGGGACTTACCAAACCTAACAAATACATCGCACCATCCTCTTCGTCTACTCAGCAACAAGCACGGGGAAGTAGTAAGCCTCGCCGACCTCAAGATAATATCAGTTATTATAGTAGGACGTCGTTGACCATTGAGGAATACCAGGAATTATTTAATGCCACATCGCGTCAGTGCCTTGTGCTGGATTCGGATATAGCTGAGGAAATCTGTTCCAAACCTGTTCAGAGTCGCACGCGAAAGATGCGCCAGTTAAAGCTAAAATTCTGCAATTTCATCTATGTGTTTCATGCTATCGACGAACAAAAGTGCAAAATCGAAGGCACAGAGTCCGAGTGTCGGAAGTGTTTCGAGGAAGTACAAAAGTCAGATAAATTAGCTTATGCAATGTATTGCCCCTTCCAGGATCTGTTATCAAAATATAACTGCGAGAATAAGTTCTCAACTCACTGGACCTGCTCGGATTGTAAGGTGAGTAAGAACCCGTGACCTGATTTTAACTTCCTCTTCCTGTACATAAGCCAACCTGAATCCCCTCTCTCTCTGTCCGTACACATGCCGACGCCATCACATGTGCATGCGCTTTTACAAGCTCATCAGCCTACACTCTCCTCTACTCTCGCGTCGCCATAGGAACAGAATGTAAAATCTGGTAATTGTATGGCAGAGTATTAAGCCTCGGTTGCCGTGGCTACTGCAGCAGAAATTACACTTGATGAAATTCAAAGGATGTGCCAACTGTCTTAGACGAGGTTGTTCCTGCTTGTTTGATGGTGTGCTCAGACACCGCTTTATAATTGATGCTTCGGCTTCCGCGTATTCGGTTCAATATTTACTCCAGGCGAAAGGCATTAGAAATATTTAATATCAAACTCTAATCTTTAGCGAGTTTCTGCTGGCAAAGCAGGTACACGTGCCTCACGCGGAGTTGTTTATCAGAACTCAGACGGGATTTTCGTTCAGCTTTCACCGCGGTTTTGGTCGTGTTTGTTGTACAAAAGCCCAGACGGCCTTGTTGTGATGGGAGACAAGCTGAGAGCGTTTCCCTCACTCTCACCGCGGCCTGGCATATTTTATCATGCCAGGCTCTCGTGACCACCGTCTTGTCTCGCTCGCTGTGCATCGGTGTCATTGATCCCTTCCTCCTTCCGAAAGGCTTCTTCGGTTGGGGAAAACGTCAACAAAAAACCCCGGCCTCGCCGTGTAATGCATTTAAAACTCCGATTTATTGACCTCATTTCGGAGTGGGCCGATGCTCATATGAAGACCTACGATAGAACTCGCATTATGCAGAAACTGGGAAGGAGTTGAAAGCGGAGGCCTGGTGCCTGATGTAAATGAGCTCGTTGCTGAGACGCACACACATTGCTAACATTGAGACGGCTTTAAAGGTCAAATCCTCCAAGTTCGGTGACAGTTGTACTAGCAAGCAACAGTTTGTACTTCTCCTGTTCTCCTGAACGCACGCACAATCACAGGTGAACGTTGTGAACAGGTGAAGGGGCCTGAGCTTCTCGGGCGCATGCATGCACTGCCTTCTTGCCACAGAATTGTATATGATTACGATCAAGCTTATCATAGCCGACTGGCACCGATATGATAAATTATCACTGTGCAAACATCACTTCAGAATACAAGAGCAGCATGAAAGGAGGCTATAATTTTCATGCCGACGTAGCTAAACGTACAATTGTGTGGCGAGGAGTGTTAGATATGCTGCCAGATTCGGCTCAGCTTTATTCGTCCTTGCCTCTGGTGACCTTGTGCAGTAGCACGCAAATCCCCACTTTTCTTTTCACGTAATGATTCCCTCGCTTCATTTGCCGCCTACTGTGAACCGTTTTTCAGGCTGACACCTATTCTGAATTGATGCGTTTATTTTATATTTTACCTGTGTTTATCTTCATTTTGTACGTCCCTTTATAAGGTGTACTCCTACGCAATCGAGGATTGGGTATATAGCATGCTTAGATTTGGTTACCTGCTATCCTGTAAGTACTGTGTAATGAGATATTCCTTTGCCTAGCAGACTGTATTAAATGTCCAGCAGTTCATTATTTTATAAGCACATGTTGTAACGATAGAAGATATAAATGTCACAATCATGTATGTTCATAATTTGAGTTGTAATATCAAATGCATTCTCAAAGGGTCTGATTTGGCATGATCCCAATGAAATATGTAAAATAGCATTCATCTGTATGCTAAAAGTCATGTCAATAAATCTACGATATACATATACATAAAATAAAAACGGTTATTACTAGAATGTGTAGGTTTTGCAGATAAACAATACTTGTTTGTGGCCCTGTATATTAGTATACTAGCTCAACCATCTGTTATAACATATGTTAGCGATATAACATGAGATTCTATTATTCGATATTTGCCAATTGCTTATTTGACAAATTCGCTTATAATTTGTGTTATTGTTCGACTAGCAAGTGTTATCACATCGGGCTCAATTTACCATCCAAAGTATATATATCTCAATTGTCATGGTCAGTCTTGTGCAGATGTTGTCGACGTACGTTAATGGACTAGTTTTGCATACAAACGACATTGAGTAAACTATAAGAGGGCCCATCTGTGATAATTGATTACTCAGACAAACATATAGGTGCTTGATAAATTAGCAGACAATATGCTCATTACACATTATTACCGTCAATTGGACTTCGCCTGATTATATGGCGGTCGCAGTACCCTTGCGACATTGATATTCCACGCACAGTTGTTTTGTAGGAGCAGACTGCTAGCGAAGGGTTTAGAAAAATCCGGCGGTCATTTGGGTTTGATTGTGCCTGGGTTTAAAGATATTTATCTGACCCGCGCAGGGAATTGAATTGTCGTGAAGGACGAAAGGGAATGTACACCATGTGGAATTTCGATGGGATTCCTGTTAGTTTATCGACGACTTGGCGGACGAATATGCACTTCCTACTACATAATAATGATTCGAGAATACTGAGATTGTTTGCTCGGATATCACCAAATGGTCGTTTGTTCTGATGTGACCTACTTTCAGATGATCTCTCATCGCCTCGATGTGATTGCTTTTCGATGTGTGCTTTTTTGACGCCCAAGCTGCATCCACAAAGTATTCGTTAGCTTCTCGTTCCTGAGCGAATTGTGTCAGAATAACTGTAAAACATGATGGTCTAAGTGGTACTAAATGATCAGGATTATGGAGACCAACATTTGCTCATGGCCGTTGATCTTCCGGTTATTAATCAACGTAGTAATCAATCACTGTGATCAGCTTATAAATTACCATGTCCAGTTGTCGCGACCGTTGGTTAAGTTTGATTTCACCCGCCGCACAGAAGATGAATGAGCCTTGTCGCGCCAATGCCATTTAATTGTGCGCATTGCTGGTCATTTCGATACAGCCCCCTCTTGTTTATGTATGCATTATGGATCCGGGACAAATTGAGACCTTCGCCAGGATTGACGGCCAGTAGCAACAAATTAGACATTGATTTATGGACAATGGCGGTTACACGACTCGTATTACTGCAATTTCGTTTTATTCATATTTGTATCAAACGCCTGGAAAAAGCTGCGAATCGCATTGATCCGTTCTCGCTGCTGCTGCCGGCCAAACCCAGCTAGCACCGCGCCAGCCAGTATTACCTATTCCAAGACTTAATCTCCTGATGTGTATTCCCGGTAATGTATCGCGCTCGGATTTTCACCTCTTCCTTTAGAAACCATTGAATCCGTCCACACGGAGGAGTATCGCGGTTGTCGCCGAGTCTCACGAGCCTCTTAAATGAAGCATCCCCCGGGATTGCAATCTTACATTACCATCTCCTCGCCCCGGACTGGGCGGTTATGATGCGCCGAGGCCCCCAATCGCCGACCTCAACAACGACTAGTGATGAAATTAAAATTGTCAATTTCTCCCTTGTCATTGGAAATCGGATTTCCTTTGATTCTGATTTCAAGCCTGGCTAGCCATCCTGTTATCGGGCCACGATTATTTGATAGAGGCTAGCTGCTAAGTGCGACTCGAGAGCAGGGAACGGGCGAGCAAACTGACACTGGATTAGCATCGGGTGGAAAATACCTTCACGGCTTCGGACACGATCCTGGCAGACATTAGTTTCGTCTGGTGAGGGCCTCCGGCAGCCTCGCGCCAGTACGGTTAGCCGGTGAGATAGGACAGCCGTAGTTTCGTAGCTGTTCAGCGATTAATTGTGTTTGTCCACCGCCTGGTGAGCTCGAGACATTTCTGCTCGCATACAAAACGAGGGCGAACCCGCTGTCAAGTCTTGATGGGGCCGACTATAACGTGGTTAGCGAAATTGTTTCATATTTCCTGATAAGGTTTCGCGACATCAATTATATTACGAGGTCGTTGATTGTGGTGCTCCATCGGGGAGCCGAGGCGAGCCGGGAATTATCACCCGTTAGAACTAATGAAACAATACCAGACGTGGTAATCTTATTAATTAAGATGCTGATGCGTGGGTGTGACTTGAGCACCATGTCGCTGCTCAATTTGCAACTGAGTCGCTTACTCAAGCGCCGCTCAACCCGGATCACTTATACATTAACCAGTTTAACTCGAACGTGGAGGTAAACCGATCTGTTAAATCCACTTCGCTGCTGCCTTAAAGTATATTGTCTATTAACTGCAGGTCTTAAATTGATTGCTTGATTATAAATACTATTTATCTGATGTATACCGCTCCCGAATACACGGGGATTGTAGCTGCGTATGATTTAGTGCACGTACAACAACGCACAGCCAATGCTAATGTCAAGCAGTGGCTGATGGAAGATGACATTTTCTGTCATGCACACTCTGTCATCGTTAGTTTACTAGAGACTGCGCAATGAACAGCGTTCTGAGCCGGCTGTCTGACTCTTCCTCACTGCCTCGATCTGCCGGGCCTGACCGCCCGCAGGCACACGCTCCTCCATTATTGTCACGGGATGATTGCCGCCTATTGAAAAGTCTGCTCGATGCGCGCGATTGTGTAGGAGGAGAGAGTCAATGCCAGTTGTGGACGCCGGTGATTTTACGCCATTGTTCGCCAGCAAACGCCGACGACTCCTCCGCTCCTGTTTAATTAAGCGCCGTGACCCGCTCTCCGCCAGCGCTTAAATCTAGGCCCCGTGTGAGATACATCACCAGCAGCCTCGCCGTATAATGATACGGGATAATTATGTAGCGATAAAAACGCGCTATTGATAAAACCCTTATCGATGATTATAATCGCGGTGGTGATCGTGTAAGTGCGTTGCGGCACGCTCACAGATCTATCTGACACCTGTTGAACGCATTATTCAAATGAAATGTGGACGGCTCGATGTCATAAACGCCAAACACACAAACACCGCGGTTCATTAAACGCCTGTTTTTACCGACAACCCGGGTGTTTTTTTAGGCGGCCACTATATCGCCCGCTAAATGATTGTTGATCACCTGGCGCGCGAGTCCGGGGTGGTTAGAAAGGAAGGCAAACGTCGGCGTGGGATGTGTGGAGTTTCGGCACTGGTTATTGACGCGCGGAGCCGGTAGCGTTCGTGTCCTCTCATAATTAACTGGCAACAATTAAAGCCGGCGCATTGCTCTCGACATTTCACTCGCGCCGCCCGCCGCAAAGAAAGCGATGATCGAGCTCGCCTTTCATATCGCCATCGGTGATCCTTCGCCGCGCGAATTACAAGGAGAATATATAAGTAAAGACTAATTAGCGTCGATTCACCTTGATACGGCTTTATTACAGCCGCATGTATAGGGCCCTCGCTTCCGTCACGGGAAGAATGGTAGGAAATGGACGAGGTTGGTGGCA
Source organism: Armandia brevis (assembly GCA_035585475.1). Taxonomy (NCBI): domain Eukaryota; kingdom Metazoa; phylum Annelida; class Polychaeta; family Opheliidae; genus Armandia; species Armandia brevis. The sequence continues at coordinate 10,603 of JAXGGS010754648.1, forward strand.
GGGATGAAATTAATATCACTGCGATACGCTCAGCTACTATATCGTGCTAGTTAAATATGCAGGTAAAAAGCGACATATCATCCTCCTACTTTGTACTCACTCCCCTTTGTTTGCAGGCCTCTGATTAGTATAAGTGGGAACATATCACGGCGACCTTACTCGTCTGCTGTCGATAATCGCATTGATGAAGCGTGTTTTCAGCTGCTACTTAAACAGCAAACGTACTGAATTAGTTGCAGAGAGCTTCGTCAATTTAATTGCACTAGCTCTGCTCGGGAAATTCGCTCGTTCTCATGGTCGACGATCCGATCATTTAAACATAATCTGAATGCTGCTGAAGCTGGGTTAAAGCGATTCCATGAACCTATTTGTGGGACCAGCTAGAGCGGACTAGACGAACACGTCTGCCGATGATGGATCAGTTTGATCCGGTATTAAACTATCACTATATTTTATTTCATTCCCACGAGGGTAACGCCGAGTATGTTACATATTTTCCGAGGCTTTTGCTAATCATTATTGCGTGTCGTGCGGCTTTCAGTGGGGTATATTTCGATAGCTGGCAGTAAAGTGATCCTCCTGCCCATCACCGCGAGCTGGGTTCATCACACACGCCGGTGATTTATGCGTGAAATGAAACTGTTGCGGCCTGTAGCGACAACATACCAGGAAATGATATACGAGCCGGGTCTGGAAATCACGCCGTCTGATCAATGGCCGTTAAATCTGCCGTCCGACGCTCTTATGAAAACCGCTCTTGTGGGGGGAAAGAACAATTTGTTTGGTCTCATAAATTGACGGCATTGTTAGATACAGTGGCGGTGTCAGAGGTCGGCAAATAGATTAATTTGATAGCTATTCGCAGCGCTCGTGATTCAGCGGCTTATTACAACAGGCCCATGAAGAGCACAGCTAAATGTCGTTCCCCTCGCGTGTAACCAATGTCGGAATATGTGACTCCTTATTCATGACATGGAAACTGCATGTAAAACACAGGACGACATATTACTGACTGGCCCGCACTCTCTCATTACTCGCCGCATGTCATCATCGATGTTTTCGCCGACCTCGAGGGTGCTGACGTGAAGAGCGCCGGGCGGCGATGGACGTGGACATCGGTCAGCGATACGGGGCCCTGATAGCGAGGTCTCACGGCACACACGTCCTCGGCGCGTTTCCGCCCGTGACGAGTCCACGGCACACACAGCTCACAGATCAATTACTATGCAATTAGTCGGTGGTGGTGGTGGTGGTGGTGGCGCGGGCCCGATCCGCTCAGCAGACAGGCAGAGAGCCGCCGAGAGCCACCGCCGAGGAGGCTCGCGCCCATAATCAGTTCGTGATGCTGTGCTTCAATCTGTAGCCCGAGCCTGGAAACACATCTCCACCGCTCGTTTCATGACATCTTGATCCTCCGATTTTGCCTTATTTGTCAGCAGCTGGATAGGCGCGCACAATGCGTGCTTTCAGACATTATTTACTCTTATTCACCTAACTGGAGGTGATGGAAACGCTGCTTGTTGCTGCTTTGGCTCCTGCTGATGATGTTTAATGGGCTCGCCGCTCGCAGGCCAGAATTCAACACTCGAGCATGAAGTTTAATCGATGAGGTCAATCGAGGTTAATTCGTCGCTGGCTTGTAGCTTTTCCTTGGGTTTTTTCGTTGGTAATAAATAACTGTGCTAGTAGTAAAGCCATACAGATTAACGCTGTTCCAATTGGACCTAAATGCCCATATACCGAACTTTCCGTTTTTACTTAAAGTCTCGTGAATATTGAAATATTATTGACATTTATAACGTCAAGAGAACATGAAATCTATTCGAACATGTAATAAGAACAACAGGCTTGACATACGACTTATTGGAATCACAAGTTTCTCGAGTTTCTCGAGTTTCTCACGCAGACCTACATAGTTCAGGTAATGACATTTTGCAAAATGCCACAAATGGGAATGAATGTTATCAATACTGCTGCTGAGGATTGAGCAAGGGTAATATTCAGTTAATTATGATTGAAATAATTTATTGCGCGAGCATATAATTCATATCCTCACGACACACATTAAAATAATCACATTTTTGAAACATTAAAAACAGCCCACCTCATTTTTGTTTACTGTGGTATATAGAAAATCAACTGTCCCGCGATGAGTAATGTGTACCAGGATAAGTGGCCTCGGTATATGTCGGATTTGACCCGCCTGAATGGGAGGCATTTGCGTATCATTACCCGCAATTACATCTGTAAGCCTACATAGATAATTACAATCGTGCGTGGAGAGCCGGCGATCGACTCGATTGCCAGCATTATAATGCCATTTGTTCCTTTATCCAAACATCACGA
>JAXGGS010754759.1:10968-23185 GCA_035585475.1 Armandia brevis
CCTCGCCTCCGTGGCGGGCATCACATTTATTGTATAAAAAAAACTGCTTGTGATGGAACGAAGATCACAGGGTGAAACCATTCAGTGACGATTCAGAAACGCGTACAGGACTTTTGCTGTCTGTTGTCATGCCATTTAAGTTCGTTAGCGCTGTTACTTTCCTTTATCAAATCACCTTACGTTAGGCGCGGTCTGACGTACGGAGACTACGTACGTTATGACGTCCACGTTTACCGCACAGGCCGCTGGATACCGTTCTAAAGATGGCTTGTTTTGTTTAGGATATACAAATGGATTTAACGAATCACCGTGGATTTTCTGCACTTTTCTGCACTTACAAAGGGTAAAACACGTTCAGGTTGATTTAGCGTCGATTCTGTTCGCGAGACTTTGGGGGTAAATTCCTTTCAGTAGCCGACGACGAGCTGCTCTTCTCTGTTAGTAGTATAAGTTCAGTGTCTGTTTGATCCATAGCTTTTCTTTGTCATTCTCCTCCGACTGGGCGCCATCGCCTCCGTCGGTTCTAGGGTACATTTCAAGAGACACAGTTTCACGTCGCATACTACTTATAATAATCTGTGTGAAATACCGATACTACTTCAGCAGCGTCGGGACGGGATTATTTGGCAGCACGGCTCCCCATACAGCCGGGATTATCTCATATATCTGAGAGCACGAGTCTCAGAGAGTACACATGTACCGGACAGGGGAGGAGTTGTAATGTAAATATTTTAGATTTCGTACCAGTAGCAAACTTGGGGCGATCTGTTTACAGATACTAGAGATGGGTATATTATTTATTGTTTATCTCCTCTCAGTAAACAGACCTAGTTGAACTTATATCAGTAGTATGAACCTAGTTACCTCATGTTTAAGATTGCGTGTGAGAGCGGGTTTATTATAACACAGATGCATGTGCTACTGATACATCTAGCCCCTCGCAGCACTTATTGTATAAATATTATCGTATGTACCGGTCTATTTTTGTAAAATACGAAGCTCTCTGATGTGCAGCAGCTTCTTCAGGTATTAAACTAAACACAGGATTGTAGTAGTATATGTACGACGCCCGTAGTAATCCGTAGTAGTATGCGAAAGCCTATGATTCAGAATCGGCTGCCGAACGCGGCGACTACTTCTTCGCAAAGGCTCTGCTAGTGCAATGAAGAAGAAATTAGAAACAGTTTTTTGGCCACGTGTTCCGTCTACCTCATATATACTACTTCTGTATCTGCGCACGGACTGAACTCAGGGAGACTTTATTATTTCATCTTCCACGCGCAGACTGCAGCCGATTCCGGGTAGAGTAAATAAAGCGACTGTACATAGGTTCATCAGCATGTGTGAGTTTAGCAACAGTTTTTCGCCCTGGAAACGTGTACTACTAATATACATGTATTCTATAAATATGTATTTCATATATATCACATTACTTGTGTCAATACTACTCTCCCTTAATGTGTATACTACTTGGTTTGTTTTGTGTTATATGAAAATTACGGTCGACTGTCAGGGATTTTTGTAAATGTACGCTATGTGTTATTCAAGATTGGTTCATGGTAGTCAGAATGAATGCTAAGCGTGTAACTGACACCTCTAGGTGATATGTTAGAGTAACTTGTACTACTTATACACCACTGTCTCTAGTTTGTCTCAGACGCATTACCACGGAATTCTCATTTATTTGTATGTTTAAAATACAACCATCATTGTACCGAAGTCTGTAGATTGGTTTGTACTGTATATGTACTCGCTATAATCTCGACGTCGATGTCTTTTCCTGAGCGCTATACATACTCGTCAGCGAACGTTTGAAAATATGTTTTGGATTATGATATACGACATTTACACATGTTATTTCAGGGAACTTGCGTTGTACGTCATTGTAAAACGCATCACCCAGCAGCAGCTACTAAAATACTACAACTACTATTGTTCAGGTGTACAAAGTTTTATCTTATATTTCTCCAAGTTACTTTTACCTCCAATCAAATACAATGTATTATGCCATATCTCTGTCAAGTGCCTATATTTTGCAAATCAGGGTCTATGCTGGAAATTATGACTTCTGTGTTTAATTAGTTATACCCCTTCTCCTTCGTCAGTAGTAAGAAAACCCTACGTACAGTCTATCATTGTCATGAGTCGAGAATACTTATGTACACCTTAAGATGATTAAAAGGCCATCCTGATCTACAAGGGAATCTGAATGCTTGGCTATGCCTGTGAATAATGTCGAAATACAAGTTGACGACGTCTTAATGTATCAATGAAATGAACCTTTTTCCGTCAAAGTTTCTTTCTATTCCAATAATTGTCTAAAGCTTTCGCAATCGAACTGAGTCATTTTCTGCCCATTGTCATCAAAACATGCAGCTTAGATTAAAGTACTTGATCTTGTCAAGTTTATGCAAACCCTATATCATGCTTTTGGTAATATCCCTACACGTAGAACGCAGCTGAATTCCCTACTATCTACCTCCTATCATTATAATCATGCGCATATTATTATTACCTTTGTTGTACGTGTTGATGTATGCATCAGTTCTCTTCGATGAATTGTCGGTACTAGTGTGAGAGATTGTAGTTGATATCTAGCATATCTAATGCATGGCACGGAACATTCCGCTCTGACTATTCGCGTATTCTCCCTTGTTGTGGGAGAGTGGAGGGCATGTCCCGTATTTAAAGTAGTGTATACCCGATTTATCAGCAGTATACGCTCGTACTACACTCTCATTACTTCACGTATACTACTAATACGTCATGGGCACGTCCTCATCTGGTAACGTAACATCTACCTCACGTCCTAACGTAACGTTTCGCAACTACCTCATTATAAAGCGTGCGTCATGACGTAGTTCAGGAACTCGGCAATATTTTTTACTGTTGCGCATCATTACCATTAATTACCTCAACATGATTTAAGCTCTGGGAAACTCAACACACCAAACTCATTTTATTCTGTAAACACGGGTTCAGTAACAATAGATTTTTACACATTGTAAAACGAATCAATTCTCCAGGAGCTCAATCTCTAGTCAGGAAAGCATGATTCAGTTTAATCTAACCAATCATGACAGATGTCGTTAGCAATGGAAAATGACTACGTCTTGTGACGTTACTATATTTTTAATCAAAGCGTTTATGCCTGTTTTGTTTTGAATCTATTACGATAATGCCTGTTCAATTGATTCTGAAATAATTAGTTAATCTATAATGAGTTTAGGTTTTAACAGTGGATTTTCCATCCTTATATTGGATTTGACCAATTGCGAATCACTTTTAGATAATTATTATTACATGTTATCTCTTATGTACACGAATATGGGTAAATAACTTCATTCTTTAAGGAGAAACTAATCATTATATGCTGTTGGTGGATAGCATCCAACTGGTATATATTAATCAGTGTATTTGGGTTTAGACGTTTAGTTCTATTGGTGCTATAAAAAACGGTAATCGTAAAAGAAAGATGTGTGAATGGAAAATATGAGGTGTATGTGTAACTGAGTGTGTGTGTGTGCCTGACGACGTATGCAATGACGTCATACTTCGTGCAAGATGACGTTGTCATTAATGTAAACATCTGCTGAAAGTGATTTTAAACTGTTTGACCTTTTGGGGTAAACTTCTTTCTTTTTGTACACTATGTCCTCATAAGTTGTGATTCCTTGTGCAATGCGGCCAATTTTGAGAAATCACCTACGTATCGATCATATTGTACTCGTCTATATAAGCGTTTAATTGGGCATGTTAATTATAGATGGTACACTTTCACCTCTTTAGGTTCCGCATCCGTATCCACATAAGTATATAAAAACAGTTTTGTCTAGTGCTATGTACAGATTATGTATATTTATTACCGATACACATATATGTATGTATGTTACCCAAGTAGTTATCACGTTGGTCGTTATATATAATCAGGTTATTAATTAGTGATTTCAGTTATTAAATATGTGCATCGCGCGTAATCTGGTAGTTCCTGAATGTTCAAACCCTCTGTGTGTAACATCTACTAAATCGTACGAAGCGTGCGCGGCTTTACAGATTTCAGGTATGACGTGTAACAAATATAGAATTATATATGGTTCTACTTTATAGACAGCATTGTCGATACTGTTACACGCACTATGGGTCGGTCGTGTTTACTCTGCAGATGAAAAACAAGGGGCAAATATTTTTGTATTATTTCTCGATTTAAAAATTGTCGCATCGACATCTTACTTTTCGCCGTCAAAACTCACATTTCCATGACTTTGGGAGGAGGTTAGAAGCCATTGACGTTTCATTCAGTTTATATTTCTTTTTGCAAAATTAGTTTAGAAACTTGTTAAAAAGTGTCTTCGTCTCGGGGAAAATAACTGGTAAAAAGTAACACATTTATACACAAAGGCAGCTGAACTTTAATATGTTAGTTTGTACCGCGCTACATGGAGTAAGTTGTAACGTCATGTAACGTCATACGTGTGTTCGCACATTAATGATTACTCTATTATAAAATCCCCTACTCCGAACTGGTCTGTACACTTAAGATTTACGTTTAATTGTTGCCGTGACAACGACGTAAACGCACGCGCCAAGACGCACGTGCTCCTATCGACCAGTAAAAAGATACTATGTATATTATACTCCAGTGTAGAGAGTAGGCCATTGGTCCTGTAACATAAAGATGATTTTTGTATTTGTATATTGATGAAGAAAATATGTAATTCAGTGACCCATACATAGGCCTGATGTCATGAAATAAACAATACTCACTATATACTCTCAGTTTGTCTCTACTTTGTTCAAGTAATCCTCGTTAAGCTTAAGACGAGAGTTGAAATATGGAAAGTTGAATCTTTCTCATATTAGGTTGACAGGGGCAAGGACTAGCTTATTCAGCAAGAAACTATTCTAGCATATTATAAGTAGTATTATATGTAGTATCTCCGAACATATTGATTAGTCGATTAAAGAGTCGCTCTCCTTGCTTTGCCAGCGGTACGATGCTCAAGCAATGACTCATTCTACTCAAACCCAGCCATGCGTCACCGTGACGAATTAAAACCGGTGATGAATAATGAAGGTGACCTATCGTGTCATCATCTTTTGATTAGATCGCGCATGCTCGCCCCGTTCAGTCTCCCCGGCTTTCGTTTACTCGTGCTGTCGATTATTTTTGGTAAAAAACACGTGCTCGTCCTAAAATAAGTTGATCAACAGCACTGAGAAATCAGTCCAATAATGAGCATCCTCTCTTACCCTCGACGACTTAATTAAGTTCTTATTCGAATAGGGCTTCATATGGTTATCATATTGGATAATTATATCATTCTCAGATCTACTATTACCTGAATACAGTGACAGTTGCCTCGCGTTCTGATGATGTCGACGATCATGGATATACTATGTTTAATAACCAATATATGTGCAAAACATGGATGGGCAGCATCCACTTTCACGTTCATAACAAACACGAACACGATACGAATCTCCACAAGCGCTTTCGATAATATTAATTAAGAAATATGACTTCCGTGTTTCGACAATAACATCGGGGTGAACAACACTAGAATTCTTTATTTGACATATCACGCGTCCTAGATTTATTAATTTAAGCTCATATGCGGTGATTCGCAATGAACGCATTACACTTTTGACGGAATGGTTGACGTGCGAAGGGATCCAAATTAAATGAAACAGTTCAATAAACGTATAGATATGTGTTTCAACCAATCTGACGAAACTTGTCAAGTTTGATTGCAAAGGATTCAATTTATTGAAAATCAGCAGGCACCATCGCAGTATTACCCCAAGTTTAGCTATATAGGAGCGTAGATCTATAAAATAACCAACCAATGATCAGTCGAAGCTCAATAATGAAAAGCAAATGAATTTATGAATAAGGTGTTGAATGATTTAATGATTTTCAGGAATAGAATAAACCTTCCTAAGGGAAATAAACATTTGCCGACACCGTACCAAAACCTAACGAACATAATACATTTAGTTCAAAGGACTATGAACTATTTGGAATAGGAATAAAGGAATTATTTGGCAAGAATTCGCCCACGCCCAGATGTGATAGGGGTCCTGAGAGGGGAAACGGGGGCGTTTCTTCTCGCGTTCAACGTGTACTAGAGTGCGATCCGCACCCACTCCCCTTCCAGTTCTATGTCTTAGACCTTCTCTCCCCCCCCCCCTCTCTCTCTCTCCGGTTTTTATAGAGGAGGATTTTGAACTGGTAATTGAATAACAAACCAATTTACTGTCGTACCCCCGATAACCTTAGAAATAATTCTGATGACCTTAAGGACAGTGCTCTGATCCCGACTCACTCACTGTAACCTTGGTAACCTACGCTTTAAGTATTGGTCAGTTTAACCATCTGAACCACACAGGTGTGTGATCATGATGGGGCATTATCATAATCCGATAATCTCTGCCTGAGCTCAATTTCGTAAAGCAACTGAAATATATACAGTACATGCTCACATTATACATACAGGTCATGCTGCACCTAGGTTAAAGATATTGGTCGAGGACGAGTAAGAGCTGGTCAATACTGTGCCACACTGCGGAAATAGATGCCGGACTTTTACCAGCATACAAGAAAGAGGCCGGCTTGGACACTGGAACAGCTTTATTCTATATATTGCCTGATATTAATGGAACATATATTATAACACTAATAAGTCAACACTTTATGTGATACTATTAAATGCCGTCCGGTCAGTTCATAGTAAGCAAAAGTTCTTTCATAAACAATATCTAGAAAACCATGGCAGCAGAGGCTGTCAATCTCGGGTCGTATCTTCGCCGCACTTGCTGAGGAAAGGCCTATATGTTTACAAATATAATTCATTTCAGTACGCTTAAGTCACTTAGTAAAGTACACAAGTTATAATGATATATTTGTGAACAAATGACTGTGATCGACGAATTTTAGTACCCATAAAAATGTTTTTGGTGTCAACAATAATAATTAAACATTTTGTCCGTTGTCCCGGCGAGGTGGAGGGCAACGTCTCGCGTTTCAGTTATGTCTTTTACTTCCATCTTGATAAAGGCCAGCTATTCACCATCTACCTGCTAATTGCAGATAAAATTCGGCGAAGCATGTTGGTTTTATGCTTATTTTATTGCCATCACTGGCCTGATAGATTAAGTATGCGCCTTTCACACGGCGTGCCATGCTAGCGCAGTCATCTGCAATATCCAAATTCGCGGGCAAACGCGGTCTATATGCTTAACCTGATGAGGACACCATCACCGCAATCAAACACACTCCCTCCGGAGTTTTAAAACGGCAGGGCTAGTAACGAATCACAATCTGCGAGACGAGCAGTGAATTGACTTCTCTGAAAAGAATAATATCAAACATTGTAGCCAATCGCAAGCGATTTAAGAAATAACGATAAAATGTCCAAATTAAAGATGCGAGCCTGGAATGGTTTTAGCCTAGATTTTCAAGGTCTGGAGTGTGTTTGATTCAGGTAACAGCTTGCGGCGCAATGGTAAAAGATGGGTAGTAGTGGCACGGTTCAATAATTGTATTCCTACTCTCTACATGTTCATTGGCCGCTCATGCTAACTTTTTTCTATGGAACTTGGGCCGATGTTTTAAGTCCAATGGCGCCCAAATATTCATACCTCGATATATGGCTTACTATAACATTATTTAATCTCTTTGCATCAGGTAAGTGGACATTCTACGTTACTCTCACCCTTTGTCTTTAAGAAAAACTTAACGGGTTACCATCCTGATGAGTAGGACTCATCGTGCAAGATGGCCGACAAGTAAGCATGTTACCTCAGTTCGCGGGCGTTGTTTAAGCACCAAACCGCGTAATTTCAACCCGACACTTGTTAACATGTTAATAGAATAGATGGAAATTATATTGAGGTGGGTTTGCAAGCCCGGTCGGCTCGCGATTCGGGTGAAATCAGCGTGGACAGGTCGGCCTTGGTTGGCATGCTTAAGCCCTACCCTTAACGCTCTCGTCCAAGGCCGGTGCTCTAGCAGCACAAAACTTGGTAAGCTTTTAGATAGGTTTTTTTTTCTATTCGTCGATGGAATGAGGTCACTGAGAAAAAATCACCCTCTCGACGGAAGATCGGTCCCCGCCAGTCCATCGGTGTGCGTTATGCTTCCGAGGGCATCTGAGGGCAGGCTCTCACGTAATGTTTACAATATTGTGTAATACTATTAAGGTGAAAAATGCTTGATCAATGGAGCATCTGAAATAGTTCCGGCCCAAATACAAACAACGAGAGTTAGGGGTACAGTGCAGTATGCCTCCTCTCTCATACACACTCTCTTTCTCTTGCCATGGCTGGTGGGGCATCATGATTAATGTAGGCAGCATTTGTACGCGCTAACATCGCTTGCTGTGGCTGTCAATTTATTCCTACTCGTCTCGGCTACGTATGTAATATAATAGTATATTTGTTGACAGCCAACATGCCCGTAAGGCGATCGCGGCCTGAAGTGTTGTTCAAGATTCTGCGAGGAGATGCATATTTAAAATAAATGTCCCTAGCCACTGCAGCATGACAACTGTGATTTTAATTCGTCGTGGATCGCACGTGAATACCTCTGAACTCATTTATCTATTATTGATTTTTTAGTGGTGATTCTGATGGGGTATTTTATGGCAGAAACTAAGCGCGGGATTTTGAGGCTTATTTTGTTGCTAGTTTATGGAATTATTGACTGATGGTTTGGCTCGCCCCCGCCCACACACTTTAAATGTAGAGTAAATTTAATTCTGCGACCTTGAGCGACGCAGATGAATTCCAACAATAAAATCATTGCGACTGAAACTTGGGTAATTCTAGCTCTCCTCGATTTGAAACCTTTGCACAGTTTTCTTGCTGCACGCTTACTCGTACCTGTACGGGCGTAATCTGTGGCGAAATGGTAGATTTATTGATGCCAATTTTGGTTTTGTGGCCGATTTTATTAATGCGAGACATTTCGAGTTAAAGGGCACCGAGCTCGTGTTAGCTACAAGCAGGATCTACAACTGTGGCGGTAATTCTGCAAAAATGTGTTTAAATGCGGTTAATTCCATCAGTTTGCGTCATCTGTACGGCTTTGCTCTCGATACTTGGCCTATATTACTAACATATATATTGGATTACGTTAGTATAAATGACTTGACGGAATCCACTGGAGTAACATTCTTGATAGATCAAATAAAATCCAAATTCGAAGATACCAAATAAATTCTTTTGGCTTCTTCGTATAAACCTGGAATGGAGCCTTAATCGATATCACACCTTAATACAATAACACGCATATTCCCATCGCTTCACCTTTTCAATGACTTTTGCTTTAATCGGTTAATTGTCCACCTGAATTGGATGGAAATCCCAAGCTATGGCATTTCATTTGATCCAGATCAACTCTGCGTTTTGCCGGAGAATGTCGGTTGGTCCACTGAAAACTCAAAGTTTAAGTTCGATCTCGATATCCGGCAGGTTCCTCATCTTTATATATGAAGTATGATTAATTTGACTAAATAAAGGGAAACGGCCAAGTAATGCAATCGCGAAGACGTGTATGTTCGAAGTGCTGTCGATTGTTCGTGCCCATGTCAAACAACTAATCGTGTCGGTGTTGTTTGCCTTCAATACGATGCCTTCAATATTTATATTCGCAATATGCATCTTACTCTTGATTTGAGCATTAAATTTTCTGATGCTTCTATAGAACGACAACCGTAATAACGTTGAAACTTTTAATTAATTCATACCACATCGTTAGTCAACTCTTAGAGTATCATTTTACTTGTTTACAGATATAAGTTGCTACAAGATGCCCGTTTTTATGATTATATGAGAGATTGCATCGCTCATATTCAGTTTGCGAGCTCACGCCGCTCTCGGCCGAAGATTTAAGACGTGTATATCACTTAACGACACGGGTTTTCAAATCTGAAGCCATATCCCTGTTGACTTCGTGCGTTTACACTTCGTGTCAAGCACGCCAAACGAAAATTTTCCTCTCAAGCTATGATCTTCGGGTCAAACCTTTTTCCAGGTTTTTGCTCACTTACGCAGAAAACTATAAAATTGGTGTGTTAGTGTAGGAGGTCTTTGCTCGTCGTTTTTGTGAGTTTTGGTGTTTTGTCACCGGAGTTTGTGTGCTCTCACCCACTTGCTAAATGTGTAAACTGCCAATACACTTCGGTTTTATATTCAAATCGCAGGCAATTGACAAAGCATTAGGTGTGTATTATCATTGGAAGGCAGGAGAGCAGGTTACCAGTGGCTCAGCTATGAAGGACTATATCCAAGTTTTATCATTGTCATTGAGATTTATTTTTCTGCAACCGATACACGTATGTTTTATAGGTGTTTTTTTTTACAGTTGCACCCGGAATTATTACCTTCGATTTGAGTGCACCTATGGATGAGTGACTCTATGGGTGTTCATATTCAGTGATATCACAGGCATTATAATATACATGTATAAAGCCGTAATACCCAGAGAACACGTTTAACGTGATAACCAAATCGCGTTTAGATTTATCCACGAGGATTGCTCCTTGTTTTAAAAATCAAGTTATAAACATGCGTTTTCACAGGCACCGAATGCACCCACCCCCTCACGCATTCCTGCGTCATAAGCCGAGCATTTAACCCCAACATGTATTATACATTAACTGCGCAGTCATTCTGTGATAAAGCTTACAAGATATGATCCTGCGTTGTAGATTAATTAACTCCAAAAATGTGCTCTTCCCATTTCTCGGTTCGCCTGGGACAGTTAGATCTCGGGTAGATTAGCGAATTGCTTCTTCCAGTTTTGTTGTTCTCGGTAGAAATTTAGGATTGGGGCCTGCAGTTCTCGGCTGATCTTGAGATTTTCGGGCCTGTATTTCTCGGGTGGCATTGGACTTTTTGAACTTGTAACTAGATAGGTGAAATTAGGTGTTTGGGATCTGTAGTTCGGGGTTAATAAGGTTGAAGTTCTATAGGGGAATATTGAGGTTTTGGGCCTATATGTATTGTTGAATATTGAAGTTTTCGGGCCTATATGTATTGTTGAATATTGAAGTTTTCGGGCCTGTATGTATTGTTGAACATTGAGGTTTTCAGGCCTGTATGCATACCGTTTTGCAACAATAATTCTCAGTTTTGAGGCAGGCTGATATCGCTGGTTTTGGGCCTTGGTTTTAATTCTAGAAGAATATTCTGGCGGTGGGTCACTAATTCAGTTCAGGACAATCGAGGTTTTGGGTGCTGCAGTTCTAGGTGAATATCTCATGGTATTTTGGCCTGTGTTTCTTGGTAATCTAATCCGGGAGATCTAGAGTCAGCTGGTCTGGCAGAGCCCCAGCACTCCTAACCCCATTGTTCTATACCAACTCTCACCAACCCATATTAATTCACTAGCCACGCTATTCTCTTGAACTTTGACGAGACGCAGCCCAGCGTAGTTTCAGGAAATATATCGGTGCCCTGCTTTCACCTACACAATATATCCGGGGCTGGTTCGGCGCAGGTCTAGATTAGCTTACATTTTCGGAATTGTAGCATTATCTTAAATATATACCATCAAGGAACGCGTCTAGCATGACCTTTTAACCTGTGAAGGTGACTATGATCTGCTGTTGTTTAACTTGTGTGGGCGCACACGGTTTGGTCGAGAATCGTTGACTCGGCGTTTGTGCACCTTGTGAACCGGAGTGATGGAGCATGATGAGGACGAGCGATTATTCCACCTCAGTCACCCCATCCCGCGGTTTCTAGCACCACGTTAGCGTGCCTCATGCATGCACGCCGTACATTCATCTGCATCTCATTATTATTATTGTTATCGGCGCATCGTGTCACGGGCCCACAGGATGCTCGCATGTACCTCACGGACACCTCATATGTGTCATCGCTGCACACACCATCATAGCGCTTGTTGCCCGGCCCTCGGGGCAAATATGGCACACTTTAATAACAGAGTACCAATAAAATTGCACCGAACAGTGGATGGTTTGTACTTGTTTTTATGTTCTCATTCGCTTCTCCGATGCGTGGTGCCCCATTGCCTCGGAGACGAGGAACCTAGCGAGATGCGATCTGTGTGTACATGTATGTATATACTGTTCATATCAACTCCTCATCTGCAGAGCTGCACTGCACTCCAGTCCACATGTCAGTCATTCCAGCTACTGATCGACAGAGTACTTTTAGAGTTATCAGCGCAGACAATCAGGATAACCTT
>JAXGGS010754870.1:0-15487 GCA_035585475.1 Armandia brevis
TTGGGATAATTACGTCGCCCCTTGATCCCTCCACAATGATGCAGACTGCTCAACAAAACGCGGGAGTATAATCATAAATCTAATCAAATTACTTCACGGCCCCGTCCGCCAGTAACATGAAGAAACAACGATAATGAAGCGAAGGTTGTACCTGTAACCGGGCAGATATACAGCTAGGTGCTCCGACGCGGAGAAGAAAACTGATTCCCCTGATCCGGTGAGTGGAGATTGTCGAGCAGGTAATCTATACACGGCACAAGGCCGCCTACAGGGTCTCAATGGCCAGATGATGGAAAGAGAAAGTCATACATCTCGAGTGATTGATACGGCCCCCGAGGACTGCCTGTCACAAAATACCAGACAATAGCGCCCGGTAATGATCTGGTGCTGCCCAAAGGAGCTGTGGCAATGACTATGTTCAGCAGCTCATTTAAAATATGCTCCAATCTCTGGCTATTAATCATTAATTAGACTGTCGGCAGGATTTGCCCCTTGCACGATCCATTGTCAGGATGCTGCGAATTTTCCTTCGGACGAGCAGGGCAGTTGAGCAGGCCTTGCATGGCTAATGCCCTTCAGTCACCCAGTTCCGTGTAGAAATCCGATTCTCAGCTGTATAGCTGAACTATTTCCCCCTTCATCATGGTTTGTATTGCGCAGAAGCGAACAAAAAGGTGTTCAATTAATAATATACATGTCTAGTAAAAAAGCTTTACAAAATGTCACACTTTATTGCAATGAACATCCATAACCGGCATCTATAGGATCAACTGAGGCATGAATTAAGTAATTCAAGTAGTCGGAAGACAAAGGTAAGTACCTTTTTAATATTCAATAGTAATGTATCCGATGTTTGAATCATATCGAGTGTACAAGCACTTGCTCGAGTGTTTAAAAGTGAGGTAACTTACTATAACTGGCCAAGGGAAAGTAACATAAGTGAATACCTGACATTTCACAACGATCGTGTCTCGCTTAAAGGTTAACTTTGTCAACCTTTCTACTTAAAGCAATTGCTAGCATATAGTTCGTTTGTAAAAACACATTTAGCCCGAGGCAAAACAAATGCAGACGTGTGGGTAGTACATTCTCATTTGTCTGCAAATGGGAAAGAATGAAGCGGCATCCTTACCTTTAAGAATAAACATACACCGACGTTAATGACAAGTCTCACTCTGCTCGGTGACTCCTGGGTCCGACGAGCAAGTATAAGTCCATCAGCTTGAGCACCTTAAACACCTCCGTGTGTGCTGGAGAAGATGAGGGAGCTGGCGCGGAGCAGTTCCAGCAACAGCAGCAGCACCAGCAACAGCGGCCTTCTGTCTATTCACACTGGCCTCCACTTGTCTCCTTCTACCCGCTCTATCGGCGTGTAAAGCTCAGTCACCTCGCCGCTTGGGCTCAGGCACAGAGAGGCTACAGTCCCACGTGCCGAGTGTTTTTAATAATCACCAGGGAAGGCAGGGGGTCCGTGCACGATGAACAACAGGCAGGCTTCTGGGGGACAACGACTCCGAAGGCAGCACGTCTGGCCGAGTGCATGCTCGCGGAAACTGTTCGCGTTGGCAAAGCTATGACGGATGCTTGTTGCTGGAAGTGTTGGCGCCTTATATAGCGGGCGGCCGAGGGCGCCCCATCTTGAGTGGCAATTCACACCACAAGAGCGCAAATGATCTACAACTTACATGGCATAGTCGGCTGTAAATCCGGAACACCTTTGTGCTTTATTTATCGCGATAAATCTCGCATACAAATTAATAGTGACGCCTCAAATGAATTACGACACGGCTAATTGGGCGATAAATCATAACGAGGTGACAGACTTCATAATCGATCCGGCTTTAACGTGGCTTAGTTTAAACTAAATCTCTCATTTGGCTAAAAATGAATAATTTCTGACTGTGGAGGTGAAAGAGCACGTGTACCTTGTTTGATGCTTGCTCCTCCGACTCGTACGTGTGCGTTCTGCGATTTGAATAAGTTATGAGCGCTAAATTTGTTAGGCGACCATTAAACTTGGATGCAGATTGGAGGAGAAATCGTTGTGAGTGCGATATCGCATGCCCCTCCGTCAAGATACCGGCCTCGGGTGAGCCATTAAGGAGGCACTGCCATCTGCATTAGTCATAAACAGCAAATTTACATCAATTACCCGCAGTCATACTGTGTTTTTATTCTTAAAGTTTGCTTTTAAAACATGGCTCAGCTCCGCGATAAAAACACTGAATCATGCTGTGCTTTATTACAAGCTCAGCAACCGACTTTCACCCGGATGACCAAGCCGAACATTTTTCAAGCCATTACGTTCCGGTGGTGTTTAGCCGAGACTAATTTCGACGATTTGCTGATATGACCTTCGCATCAAACCCCGCTGACAATAGTTTTGCCCGGATATACGGGAGACCGCCATACAGATATGGCCGGTAAAAACTCGCTCTTCACAGTTTCCTCGATCGTCTTCTTATATTTTGCCCGCCGGTTGATTCAGACCACGGCACAAAGCTCTCTCAGACGCTGTTCTTGTGCAGATGCCCCGAAAGCACTAGGTGCTTCTTATATTATCTTATAGAGCCGCTCATGTGGGAGCTCTGATTGTCAATGTGCGTTTGGGAGTCTGACGAGGCCAACTCAACCTGATCCATATAAACACCTGGTGCGATGGAGCAGTTGGGGAACTGATGATAAACTCGGGCGAGTAATAAATTATGGTGTATGGAACGTAGCAGCGAGCGAACGCGGACTCTTTGATGTCTTTACGATGACACGATTCGGACAATGGACGCCCATTCCAGTCATATATCACGATGCCCCAGCAGACTTTTGCGATGATGTATCATAGATTATTGCCCACGCCCTCTCTCTTCTATGTGTCTCTAAAACACCGCGATATTACAAACATAAGGCGTGCTAACAAAACTCTGGCGGCTGTGTTGGCGAATTCCAAATGTGAAAGCAACTGAGACTGCATCCATTCTCTTCTTTTAATTAGTATTGGAGCTAATCTCTGTTTTTAAGCAAATGTATGATGAAAATAATGGACTTGCATCGAATTACTACGGAGTCACTTTTCACAGCTATTTTCACATTTACTCCGGTGATGCCTCAAAAGAGGCATTGTCTCCCTGCCAGGGGAATTTGTGAAGCTATCGCTTTCGTCACTTCAGGAGTATTGGATGAATGATCGCTGCATATTATATTCGATCGGTGTTAAAAACAATGTAGCTGCGCAGCCCTGTGCCGAATTGCCTGCTGTGTTTTTATCTATATGCAATTGTATACTCCTAGGGGAAGAATCCAACCATACCGCCGAGCATTTAGACAAGCCATGGGAGTAAAGAAATAAGGGTGAGTATGCGAGGCTCATGTATACCTCCAGTTAGGGCAAATATAAGCACCAAGCATCGACAATCTGCAGCCCCCTTTATTGCTTATGAATGCTCTTCTCCCGACTGTTGTGATAAAGGAAAGCCCAGGGTATATGAAGGCGACGAGGAACTTGCCTGTCTAAGGGAGGGCTTATCACGAAGCTAAAGGGGAAATATAATAGCGACTGGAGTGTTAAGGGTTCAGAGCTCACCCCAACACGCAGATAACACTTTTTGATTTTGTGCTGACAGAAAAACAACAAAGCAGACGCATTACGTGTTGTTATGTACACCCACTTCTGAACCGCCGACCTGCTTTTGTCATGTTGATCTGACGAAGTGGCCCACGCCTCTCATTCTCCAATATGCAAATCCGTTTGAACGGGCACAAAGAAGATTAAAATCCAGCGTAGGATGATATCCAGATCAGAAGTGTTCCAAGATGGGGTTTAATGACACCGGTAAAAGGTTTCCCGAGCGATCTGCTAGGCCATAACAGAATGTGGGACGAAACACGCGGAGCCTTTTCATTAAAAGAAGCACTTTTCATCATCCGGTGTCTAGATGACAATTAATTAGGAATCTACTGCATAACAGGCAAACAAAGAGAGACAGCTCACGGCCTGGCCTAGAAGTCAGTCAAACTCATTATCAAAGTGGATCTCTAAATGATCGAGTTTCCTGGTTTAAGATGTGATGGACAGAATCTTACCTCCGACTCTTTCCGCCGAACATAACATGATGCAATCAGCTTTACAGAGCGGACGCCGCCATCAGTTATTGATATTTCCGCACGCACGTCGCTCGAACTTTGATGGAAGGGGATTGACCGATGAGGTGAGCACCGATCAGTTGTAAATATGACAGGCGACTGATAAATAGAGTGAAAACATCAGAGTCCATCTTCCCATAATCGATTCTCGTCAAACGTCGCCATTTACTCGGTGGATGAAAGTGGGGAGCAACGATGGCCGTTAAACAACACATGTAATTCCGCCCATTCTGCACTTATTGACTCGCTGACACCGCGCAAGGCTGATAATTCACTTACAGCTTTTGTTTACAGCATAAAATCGCAAAGCCATTTGTCTGATCTAGCAACGTGCTAATTGCTTCGATTGTCAGCGATGTCGTGTGATCGACTATAAAAACGCCCCAGACAATGTCACCGAAAATGCACGTGTATCAGGCGAAAAAACACACCACACTAGCGCAGCAGGTAGACATGAGCTACAGTCTCCTGTCATGAAACGCAAAAGTTCTCTTTACTTACGATAACCCTTAAAGCCGCTGGTACGAGTGGGCAGGAGAACACTGGCGCCGGGTGTTAGTAAATGACGGCAATTGTACAGCATTGTATGCCAGAATTCCGGGCGACTTTCCACATCAAAAGCCGAGCAATTAACTTGTTATGGCCGGGGAAAAAGGAGCTTTTGAATTTTTTGACGTGAGAGGTGTTAAGACGTGTATCGTCTGGCGGTGATAGATCCATGTACTAATCCCCTTCGTTCATACGAGGAGTTGACACGAAGCAGCCCCCGACTCTCCCACAGACAGCATCACTCATAGCTCACCCGACAACGTGAAAGCGTTTCCCCCACTTCCCTACACCCAGTCCATCCCGTGGGTAATTAATCTGCGCTTAAAGAGTTGTTGAGAGGTTTGATTCTGCCAAAGAGAGATGGATGGCCGCCAAATTAATCTTTGTATGAGGCGGCCCCAGGGTTATGTTTTCTGCCTAAATGGGGAACTGTTGATTTAGAGAATCTACTGAGGTATGGATGGCCAGAACGAATCTCTCGGGCATCACAAACGCGGGCTCCCCGCAAACTTATAATGTATTTTTGCGAGCATGATGAGCTCTTGCGGGCGAACGAGACGGTACTTCAAGGAAGAGGGTGGGTCGAGGGTGCCAAGTACATTTTTAATTATGTATTCCTTTTAGAGGGTTACTGAGACTGCGGTCATTTGCTGAGTCACGCGGGACTCCAAGAGGATGGTGACCCTTTGTCCACCGGCCACGCCTTTCAGGAATCTTGTTTAGTGTCAAGAGAGCAATGGTCAGTGCATAACTCAGCGTTTGTTGTGTGTGTAATTACGGGTCTAACTAAGATTTACATGGCCGCAGGTTGCCGCATGTAACAATTAGGGTGTCGTTGTAGGTGGAGCGACACGAGGTAACTATTCATTTACATTGCAACCTCGCCAAGTTAACTGCTCCCTTTCATCCCGACACTGAAGAGACTCGTGTAAATTATTAAAGATCAGTCACGTTTTAGCGGCTCGCCGAGCTCACATCAAAGCATATGCTACTTTCCGCGTAAAAATGTTAACATAAGAGCACACGCTCGGCACAAAGCTGTTAAAAAGAACGTTGTTGTTTCAGAACATGCTAAGTGTGCCCATCCTGCAATTTACCGTATTAACGGGTTGCTGGTCGGTGACACCATTAAGATGTCCCGCTTTCTCTGAGCTAACGCCATCAGCTTTTACAGAAGCGCCTGCATCTTCCGGAGTAATGACAAGAAAGTTTCTCATGTTGAAAGATATCGTGCCTCTATGATACAGAGGACGGCAACGCGCACGGCAGGGGAGGAAGCCATCTTGTCTCAGATCTAGATTTTTATAAGTGAAGTCGACTTATTCCTGTAAAAACTTGACAACAAAGAGGAGTGCAGCCCCGACAAATTACGTTTACCCACATTTATGATGGATCGCTCCCGTACTCAACGCGCATCAATCTCTACAGTGCTCTAATACGCTCATCCTAAACCAATTATGTGTATAATTGTGCCTGAAGAAGTTTGAGTAGCTCATAAATACACCACCTATTTCGCTTATTGTCCAATTTGCCGTGAAGATGCAGCAGTCAACAGGTTTTTGCTCATAGATGGAGCACCGCAACCTCATCATCTCCATCAACGGCATCTCGTTGATAATGTAGAGGGCAGGTTCTGATCTAGGTCAGGCCGTTATTAGGAGGGCTATTGATCGACTGACAGTGGCGCCGGACGAGGGTTACTTGACCCACTTCCGGTGCGTCATCACGTGAGTCCCAGGTGGGAAATTGGTAGAGTTTAATTCAGCACTCGGAATATTTCAGCGCCGGGCGGCAGCTAATTGTCTTTAGTGAGTAATCAAATAGTCTCTTGGAAGCTCTGTAATTCCATCAAGTATGCCTGAGTTTTGAGCAACGAAAAACTTGTTGTTGCAGCACTAGCTGCAGTCATAGCTGCTACTCGAGATTGGTACTCTCTTATATACTCATAATTCTTTCTCTCGTCTTGCCTGCGGAATATTAAAACCCGACAAATTCAATATGGCCCATTGCTATTCATATGTTATTTACGGTGGAACGGCTTTATATGGGTATGTCTAATGGACGTTTTCTCATACGCAGTGGGTTTGCACAATATGTCTATAACTCTCTCCACGTGTACATATAGTTGCTTTGGGCAACTTGAGTCATTGGACATAGTTTTGCTTAGGAGCGCCGATTCATGTATGGGCTGAGCATTGGGGAGACGCCTGAGACGATGAATACCTGAGGAGGAACCCATGGAGTCTGTCATTATCCCGACGTAAAGTCAATCATAACTCTATCGGTTTGATCCTCATTAACGTTTACCGCCCGCAGGACAAAGATAATTTTATATCACCATCAGAGCTTATTGAACTAATATATGAGATTTGCCGAGTTTTCATAGCTCCGTGGATTTTTGTTTACTGCCGCTTTTACAACGCCAGCGTGGAAAGTGAATTGTATAACACAGCTTTATGATATGGGTTTCTCAGTGAGTATTGCGTAAAATCTTCCATCACCCACATGAGAAAAGCTATAAGCTCTGTGCCCGAATCGAACTTCGAAATCATAAACGCCTAATTCAAACCTCGTGTATAGCTTTAGTACGGATTTCTGCAGCCAAACTGGCGGTTAACCATGACAAGCAGGCATACCTCAGCAATTTCCTAAATATGGCTACTTGGCTCACATAGCAAAGGTGAGCGGGGATACCTTGCTGAGAGGCACCTAATTATCTGCTGTACCCTGCGGGAGGAGGAAGTCTTGGCCAGCAATGATATAGCTAATGCGCGCTTTAAGCACAGCATGCCCTGTCCTTCACATATACACCATTTAGTCAGGCAGCCGTGAGAGACGATGTCCTCAAAAACATCATTGGCTTTATTGTCACTCGTTCAATCAAACTGACGCCGCTTGATACACCTGATTATATATATATTCACGAAGAGCGACAGAGATTGAAGGTATTTCCCGGTAATTTGCCGTTTAACATGCCAGCCCTTCCTCCTGACTCCCCAAAAACACGACTTGAAAGGCCTCAACCCGAGCCTTTTCCCCGTGATGGGTGTCAGTAATAGGATGTATCTTTCAATGCATAGTCATCACTTCTGGCCTTTTATCTTATCTTCCGCGTATACATAAATCCAATTTAACTTGAATCGCCGACACTTTTTGTTACACAGAGGATTTTTACGCGAGAACCTGCTTCATCTTCGACAAACGCGTGTGGCACACGTAGCCTGGAGGTAAAGAGGAGCAATTTTCAGGTCCCCTGATTATATATTTAATCAAATTGATGGTGTGACCCATCAGACCTAATCTCTAATGATGATTGATGTTAGGCGGAAGGAAGATAGCCAGCAAATATCATATAGCTGGGAGGTGCATCAAATTAAGGACATATACCCCTAGTGACGCCCCCATCAAATCCCTAAACCCGCCTTCGTCAGCGTTAAGGGTGAGGCAATCTCCCTCGATGGTTGCTTTTGTGGCCGACCTCTGCAGTTCCGCATTGTAAAGCTCTGCATTTATCTTAAGGGCCACGGGCGATTTTACAAGGCCAACGCCATATTTTGTGCGCCTTCTTTGAATAAATAGATATGATGCCTGGTCCCCCGGCGGGCATCAAGGCGTAAACTGTATCAACAGTATTCATATCTTAGTAATAGTGTTGTTTTTACCCCATAAATCTCCCGGATTGACATAAATGAACAGAAAAGGGACCATCCCACGCACGCTTCCTTCCTGCAGATGTTTGTCTCATGTGTGCTTACTGAAGGTGTTATGATTGAGTCAGTGACCTATTAGCACACACCTCTGGCCTAAAATGTGCGTTTTACCTAATTGAATTTATTCGTCTGAGTCAGTGAAATTTGAATTCAGCAATTGCACACGTGCTGAAATCATCCCACCTCGTGGTCTGATTGTTTCCTGTGGATTGTGGGCCGGTTCTCATGCTTAACACATTCGTCGCTTGCAAGAAGGTTAAGATCAAGCAGAGCCATATTAATGATAATACCTTTCCCTACACACCAGGTTGGCATGTATTTGAACTAAGTGCAACCACACCGGGCGATATTGCCTTTAGATCTATATTAGATATACATTGAAAATTTATATTCACCTCGTGTTATTGCCGGCTAACCGTCGTATATTGTTGCTAGCGCTGTACCCCTCACCGATAGCAGAGCTTATCATAATAGCTGGACGTAAACTACCCTCCTCCCATAAACGGTTCCCTTGCCAGCTCGGCCCTCGATCAAACCGTTTTACACTCTCGAGCAGATTTTACGAGATGTACACACGGAACAGGGGCCGTGAAACCCGCCGCTCTTTATGTGACTTGAGTTGACGGGGTTTACCGGAATAGATAGCCGCATCCCGTGCGTACCATCTGTTTATTGCAATGAAAAACAATGTTGTGAAAAGCTTGGCGAGCTGGCATAATGTGGTATCCTATAGACGACTGTCAGAACCATCTCGGCCGATGTATGGCGAGGGGTGTAAGACCAGAGGGGAGCTCGCATGCTCCCAAAACAAGATTTCAACATCCATAGAGGGTCGAGTCCCAACTGATGAAGAAATATTCTCTTTTTCTATGCGGTTGAGGCTGGCTCAGAACATTTTTGCGCTTGGTAGGTTTGTGCTTCGATCGGTAGAATGCCTCACATTAAAAGAAGGCAGCCCACACCCAGGCATAGCGAACAGGTTAACATCGTTATAGGTTTGCCTCGAGTACCATAGCACCTCTGCTGCAATCAAAACCAATTACGCTCGTATCCGACTCCGGTTTCTTTGATTCAGTGAATCGCAAATCGAGGTACGTTTTCAAATGCCCTCTGGGTTTGGGGCAAATAAGGTTTCCCACATTGTTCTCGTGGTGTTTGCTACAAATCTACTAAAGACCTGGGTACTGGAAGAGCTCTCGACTGTCTCTAACGGCGGCTAGGTCGCGGCAAATTGCCGACAAATTGTATTAAGCCTCCAAGTGGCATAAATTGACATCATAAATTACAGGAATAGCGGTCGGGTGCCTGAAATGACGTAAACATCTCCGTTTCTTCAGGACATCTATGAATACATTCGAATTTGACACGCGAGTCCTGGTACCCGTGCCACTCTTCATAGTGCATAACTTGCGTAACCTGTCAATTTTGATACATGTCGAATTGACTAAAGACATCCATCGGGGCCTAGATGCCATTGGAATCTAGGTGGATACCTTTCGATGTCGCAAAACAGTGAAAACAAAAGAAGGTCACTCACCTGCAAAAGTCAATTACAGGTCTTTCGAGTTCAGGTTATAGGGTGCATATCTTGGTATAGAAATCTAAAAAGCAATAGAAGTTAAGATGTAAATGTTCGTCTAAAAGGGTAAGTATAATACGGAGTGGAAGTGAACGCGGAAAGTTTGATCTCTGTGTATTTGGCGTCTGCTTCTGTGTGAAAGGTCAGGCTAACAGGAACAAACGCTGTGTGCTCCTCAGGCAATCCAATGCCTTCCCCTCCAACAAGTAAGTCTGCTACATCCTCCTTCGGCGAGCTTCCTACTCTAGGTGTTTATACACATTCTTATCCTCGAGCAGGAAGGTAAATAACTACCTCAGGACATCCACAAAGTTTAACTCACTCAAGCAGGTGGAGTTAAATTATGACACACTCGTTCCATTCATGAATGACACATATTTCCAATTGCTTGCAGGAGGCCAATGCTGTGACATTAAGCTACATTTCAGTCCTGCAGAAGGCGAATTCGACCGGCGAAACACTTCAAAACACAAGATGTATGCGTCCTGGAATTCATAGAAAACCTTTGACTAGGAAGTCTTTCACTACTGGTCACACTGACTTGCATTGAAGTCAACATGGCTACAAAAAGCTCTTTTGAGCTTTGACAAGATGTTTGTGTGACAAATCGACTGCTGCATTCTTTGACAATCAAACGCCGGCGAGCTTATTAACTCGACAAGAAACTAATCAATAAGACATTAGAGGACTTGGTGATCCCACAAGGGGCACTTCATCACATCAACTATTTAGAGTCCGCGCTGCTGTGTTAAGAGCTGCAGGGATTTGCTGTGATGTGGGTGTGTACTTCCCTCCCCACTCCCCGTGACAGGATAATATAGAGAGAGGCGAGGGGCGTAAGGAACCTCATCATGTTCATATTTCCTTCAATCAGGTGCATTAATCCTTCCTTATTAATCGTCTAATCGCCGAGTGATCTCCGTAAGTACCACAGACCGCGCGACATCATCTTACCGCTCCAATTAAGAATATAAAGTTTCAATAAGCCCACGTATCCGGAGGACACCCCCGCTGCTATGGAGCCAATAGCAGTCTCTCTATTGTAGCATAGACACTTGCATGGACGTGGGCTGATTGATGTACGAAACCATCCGGGAGTTGGGACTGTGAGTTGACGTTTGATGTCTGCCTCAACGCACCCTGTCATGGCAGTTCCTGATAAAAGTGATAAAAACTTATAACTTTAGTTACAATGAAAAAGCCTTTTTGTCGTATTATTGTCTTGGCTTGCAGGAACCAGCTCCATGGGTGAACCATTAACTCGCCGACTGCGCTTCCTTTACATCCGTCAGAAACGTAGCATGCTCCCAAAACCATAACTCGGCTATCGTACCGGGGATCTACAGAGGCACAGATTGCGGCAATGGAGAATATTTATCGACGGCGGACGTAAAATACAATAGTTTCTGATCGCGTGTTTATTTCGATTTGACTACCTGGTATTTGCTCGGGTTGCCTTGGTGCAAAATTGAGGCGATAGGTCTTATTTACAATTGCTTAACGCATGTCAACTTCCCATTCCGTTCGAGCCTTTAATTAGATCAAACGATTCCTCCGGTAATCACCCTATAAATCGTGCGCGTGGACATGTCAAATCAGAACCATCCCGTCTACCTGTTAAGCGTGAAAAACTCTCATTGGTAATTTTTATCGTCGTACCTGTGTGATATTCGCCTCATCAGAAGCGTTCTCATGAGAGAATTAAAGGTCGGAGTACAGACGGAATGTTATGAATTATAGAGAAGCCCATCTCTGCTTGGACGCTTTTTACGGGGTAACGGAGGTAATAGAATTATACTGCAGCAGCGTGTATACGAGTATCCACTCACAGGTTCATCAGCTTTAGAGTTGAACTAATACCACAGATATACATTGTACAAGCAACTGCCTCATCAGTTGGTGCTATCTTTCCCAATAGAGATCACCTTGGCATCAGCTCATTCGGAAAAGAGTGTGTCAATATGTCAAAACCTAAGCTGGCATAGACGTGTGCGTGCATTATATGAATGCTATTTTTAATACAGGATCCGGACATCCTTAAGCTGTAGCATGCTGTAAGAAATGGCGGGATTGGCCTAGTTGAGTACGAGTTATGGCTATTACTGCAGGTCAGTGGCTTGCGATTGCTAATTTTTCCAACTCACGCAGAATCTACTTTTTCAAATTTATTTGATTAACTAGAAGTCTAAAATACACTGATGAAATCGAATTTCTAATTCCTTCCATTTTCAATCTGACATTCAAGCACGTCTCTATTTCTAGGAGTCACGTGCGCTTTACGTTACATGTCAGAAAGGGGAATTTGTACGAGACCTCCTAGATGCCTACGCATGAACATTCTATTTTCTTCAGGCAACAAAACCACTCGAAGACTAGTGTTTAATACGCTCAATTTTGTAATTACCCATCTAAAAATACTGGGAAAAGTGATTTATTGCTCAATCGACTGAATCTCCACCTACCTTAAGTGGGACAAACACGATCCAATTTAGTGTCTGCTTTTGCCTGATGGCTGATCCCCGTGGTACGTGACTCGTCAGCGCGAAGGTGAAGCCCCACAGATTGCCACGTCACTCGGCCTTACAAAAAGGATTACACCTTGCTGACAGGAGTGACCACTAAAATCATATTGGACTTGGGCCCGGTCAGCTCCGGGTTTACGCCGGTCCATCAAGTAAGCGCCGGGCCGCCGATGGTGTTCAGCACAGGACAAGGAGGGTGGGGCACGCATGCTTCTCGGCACCTGCAGGGCCCGGAGGTGACGCCCTCCGGTTTAACCACATCAGATCGGCCTTTACTCTCGGAGGTGCTTAATGTTTAAACCCGAGTCGGAAATCTGTATGCGGACAAATATTGTGGCACGAGATGGGTTCGACGAGCGGCTCAGTGTAATATAAACCGCTATGATGTCCATCTATCGGATAATTTGCTTTGATTAATAATTCACGGCGGCACAAACAAGGCTGATCAGACCCGGATGAACATGACCAACACGCCTGCCCCGTGCCCGTCTCCTCCCTCACACAGCGACACTAAATGACAATCACGCACCGTCACGACACCGCCAAGTGCCTTTGTAATACCCCCTGAAAAATTCATGCCCGTGATCATGATCATAAAACCGTCATCACCGGACAGTACGGTAGTTCAAGATTGTTTTTCAAAGAAGGTTGCCCCACCGTGCACACGGCGTGAGATGGCGGGTTACGCTGGTGTAAACTGCAGGCAGCAACAGCCTTCTCGTGACCTGGCATTGATTTCTTGTGGCTTGCCGGGAGGGCGGTTTGCCCCGCCTGCACGGGGACATTGTCAGGAGATGCCATCGCGTGGCTTAAGCATGGGATGATATCATGCGTCCATCAGCAGTTACACGTTTGTTAAGGTAATGGAGGTGAAAT
Source organism: Armandia brevis (assembly GCA_035585475.1). Classification (NCBI taxonomy): domain Eukaryota; kingdom Metazoa; phylum Annelida; class Polychaeta; family Opheliidae; genus Armandia; species Armandia brevis. The sequence continues at coordinate 13,374 of JAXGGS010754870.1, forward strand.
GGTCGCCTGGTCTGGTCACCTCGCCCCCAGCTGATGGACTCACACATCCGGCCTCGTTCTGGTAAACTCTATCCTTCCGGTACCTTACTTAGATATGTCGGCAGCTGGCGAACACATCCTCTACAGACTCGACAAAACATTGATAATCTGCTCGGTTCTATTTCACTTCCTTTAGGCCCTAAATAGTGCGGTTTTGTTGTTGAGGTTCATCACCAAGTGCCTCCTAGCCAATGAATTCTAAGACGGTTTAGGGGTAAGAAAGTCTAGTGGGAGCAAGAACGGCCTGTCTCACGTCCGAAACGGTTCTTTCTAGGGTCCTAATCTTCAGGCATTTACGTGCCATACAGTGGCGGTTCACCTCCGGCAGAACCCTGCTTTTAAAGAGGTTAATCTGCCCGGAGAAGACGAGCTCAGGGTGCCTAGAATCACAACTCCTCGCCGAGGTTCTTCAATTTCCTGAGAGTTATTTCCCAGAAAAAAGTCGACAGCTTAAAACGCCTGTTTAAATCAGGCATTTCATTTCTTCCGCGAACATTTTCAAAGCCGATTATATTTGCTTTGTTGTCGTTTATCCAACTCGCACATCCTGTATCGGAGTGTCATGTGAAAGGTCAAAGATCAGAAGGGAATATTCATTGATATTCCTGTCATTTACGCTTTGACTGAAGTGATTTAATAGCTAATAAGCTTTCCCAGCAGGCCCAAGATCGAGGAAACGCTGTTGCAACTAATTTTGGGAAGGTCTATGCCCTCCATGCTTGGAAGATGAGTATATGTGTTCATTTGTAAGTCAAACTTCCTTGCGCTACGGTGCCGAAGGAAAGAACACCCCGGATACATTTTGCAGGAAGTCAGAGTCTCAAATCATGTAAGCAGAAAAGATCCAAGTTGGACATGCAGCCTTGCTGGAAATGCTTGCAGGCATAACACCAATATGTCACATGGCGTTAGCGGAAATCTTATCAAAAGGCAGTCCCCTACTTTATCCCTGGTATGTCACACATAATTTGCAAAAATAAAATGAGGAAATGAAGAAGAAGTTCTGGTTATTCACCCTAAAAATGTAGATCAAAGGAAGGAGGATCGAGAACGGGAACACGAGAGTACCTTTTGTACCCATTGTTGCTCCCCTCTCCGATCATAGAGGATGAATATGAAACGTGGGTACATGTTAGTGAAGCAGGAGAACAAGCTGCACATTGCCACGAGCTACCCCGACCCAGACACCGCCATATAGCGCAGTGACATTTTCACGCTTCTTCCGAACGCGGAAACTGTGAAGAAATCAGGTTTTGTTTACGGGGGAAGGTCGCCGCGCTATTGAAGCCTTTGCCCAGGTACGTCTCATACCTGGAGGTTCATTGCTCCCCCTTAATTCTGAGAAATGCAATTCATATATATGCCTATGATAAGCAGCACATAGTCCACGGCTATCGCTAGCGGGAAGGGCTCGACTTATTGATGGGATCTTTTAATGAAAACATTGCTCCAGCACTCCCACCCACCTTCAAACAACTCGGCGGCCACTGTCACGCAACCTTCTCACCAGTATTCATAGGCTTGGCACCGCCGCATTGTATGAGTGAAATCCCGGCGAGTCGGTCTCTTGTCGCTTCCTGTGCCACTTCCTTTTTGTTTGGCACACGTCGACGACTTAAGCAAAATTAACTAGACTCCCGCCCGCCATACGACTCTTGGTCATCATGCCATTAGTAAGAAACAGAGGGCGAGATGTGAAAAATCACCCGAAGAGATTCTGATTTTTTGCGGGCGTATATATAAAGACGGATGAATTGATTCCAATGCCGGTTACTTAGACCATGGGAGGGGCTTACCGCAGCAAATATCATTTACAGATTGTGAAAAACTGACGAGTAAAGCATTTGTCAAAGGAGCAACCAGTCGAGACACTTAGAGTGCGTGCAAAAGGGCCCATGGTGCTCTAACGTTACACTGCCCTGAAACTGCACCTGTGGAGGAAAATGAGAAGAAGAAAAATATAGAACTAAAAAAAATCGAAGCCTGAGTTTATTGTTGGCCTGTCGCAGTGTTGGCGTAGGCCCTGTAGCACTAATATGATGGATAAGACGCTGTCAAGCGACACACCAACTCCC
>JAXGGS010754870.1:15587-31342 GCA_035585475.1 Armandia brevis
GCCTGTCGCAGTGTTGGCGTAGGCCCTGTAGCACTAATATGATGGATAAGACGCTGTCAAGCGACACACCAACTCCCCGCCATCGGCATGTTAACCGCTTATGGATGATCTATACAGTATCCCATATTAAACAATATCGAGCACATGATAAATATCTGCTCAGCCAACTGCTCAGATTACTCAGATCTGCGCCACAATACGCTCCAATTAATCTAGGCTCAATCAAGGCTCCGGTAGAAATACCTTAACATGAGTCGTGTATGATTGGAATGTGACGGTTGCATAACATTCTCTTCTGTAAATTAGCATGTTTTCTTCGCGATCCCCCTCAAGAGAGAGAGAGACTAATATTATTTATACGCACAGCTTGAAAGCTTCGTCTTTTCGGCGGCAGCTGACAGAGTTTACCCGGAGAAATGAATCTATGGCGACTTTGGGCTCATCCCGCCGCCGATGGCATGCATCTCATGCTGCCTAGGGGGCCGATGGGACCTCACCCTACACCAATAAGCCGGGATTCCTAATAAGCATTCAGTATCTTCACAGCTGAGTTGATGGCTGGAAATATCCAGGCTTCTTAAGATAATTTGATAACTACCCGAGAGCAGCCTCATAACAATACTTTGGGCGGAATCGAGAGCGTTTGTGGTGAATGAGAGAAAAGACTTGCTAATCCGGGCACATTTCTCCAACAATCACTGTCGTCACCAAAGGATGATAAATTTGTATAAAGTGCTTTAGCTTTCTATCTTCTCCGACACCGATTCTAATACGTTTGCCACTTCAAATATTGCGTCGACAGGCTGCTTTGGTGGGAGGTTGTAAAGCTTTTTAAGAAAACTGGCGATTGACGAAGCGCGTTAAAGCCACATTTATATGGGGATGTTGCTGAGCTCAACTGAATATTCTACTCCGATTTTTCACTCAAATGCAACCTTTGCCGCCTTGTTTCTTTCTAATCTAAATCGGCTCTGGCTGCTATCAACAGCGGTACCATTAAAACCGGGGAATAGGAAAGAATGAATGTCCCTGTTGATGTTGACAGAATAACAGATTGGGTTTTGATCTCTTTGTGAGGGTGGAAAGAAAGTCCTGTTTAGAGGTTCATCTATACGTTTAGAAGTTTATTCACCTCCAGGATGATTGCTCCATGACGAGTTGCCCAAAAGGCTTCACACAAAACGTGACTGATGACACTCTCGATGCTTAAATCACCGCTGAGGGCCGAACGTCGAAACTCGGTTTTCTCAGCATGCCTTTCTAATCTGAAAATAAGCCGGGCAAAATCAACATCGGAATGAGATGTTTCACTGAAAGACGACGGGGAGGGGTGACCAATTACAAGAGAAGATTATACAAGATGTAATGGTTTCTGATGGAGGAAGCAGAGAGCAATGCACTTGGCAGATCGAGTTAACGGATTGGCTTTGGATCAAACCACGTGGCTTTGATATTGCGTTAAAATTCAGCACCTTGCTGGCATATCGCGATAGCAAACCCCGGCGCCCACACAAGTACCTGGTGATTGAGTTACTCACTGTTGCCAGTGCTCCACCATTCACCGCCAAAAGCTACATCAGTCGCTTCAATGGATATTAATTAGCTGCGGAGTTTATTAATACTGCTCAACAACAGAGGTAAATCTTAAGTACAGCTCGCAAACAGGGAGTAAGTCTTTCGGAGAACCTTCTCCGCCGACCTTCAGGAAAAACCCGTGCATTTGGTTTTATTGTAAATACCTCTAAGTGGCTCATCGCTCATAGTTGACAGTAAGCCGTGCTAGCAGACATGGCTCTCCTTCATACTCACACCACATGCATAAAGAACCGACAGCCCCTTGCTTTGTCTAATGGCCAAAGGTCGATATCGCCGGTTATGGAACTGTTATTGACCTTTTTGTTGAACTGTCACTGTCATCCTGTTCTCTTTAATGAAAGCTTTCTTTCTCCTTGAGAGAAGTGTTGGTTAGACTGGCATACTAAACCCGTCCACGCCGTGGGAATGATAGCTGTAACTCAAGGCCAATTCTGGTGAAGGCGAGCAGAAAATCTCCGCAGGCCCTGTAACTTAGAAAACAAATGTGGCGGATTTGAAGCTGCCATAGTCAGCGATAGCATCCAAAGCCAACGCCCATCTCACACAGCCAACAGTCATCTTTTGCCTGTATTACATCAATGACACGTAAAGTGTAGCCTTTTCATGACTTCATCTGCCGATTGCTCACCGCTTTGACCTAATTTGTCAGCCTCTCCTGCCCGTAAGTGACCTGATCACACCATGATGTATTTTGTTATCTTCTCAGATCCCATCCCTGCCAATAGTGAGAAACATCAAGAGGTGCGCAAGGCTCATTAAGCATTCCGCTTTTCAGCTAAACAATGGCTTTGACCCCCAAGGCGCCGTCCTCGAGTCCGCGCACAAAGACATTCTCTTTCTCGTTCCGCTCTAAATTTCGGTCAATGCAATCATGTGGTGCGGCGAGAAGGATTGTCCTAATCTCAAGTCTGTAGTTTGAGATGAGATGAAGCGAGGGGTAAGAGACTGGATTTATTATTCATAACAAGTGTCGGATTGAAGGTGGTCGGCAATAGGAAGTGCTCTCCGATGGACCATCGATACACCAGGTGGAGTAGCCCAACCAATTAAAAGTGCGTCCCATGAAACAAGCGAGTGCGTTGTAATGAAGGCCAGACCACTTTCATTTCATATTCATGCTTTCATTACGATGTGAACGAAAGAGGTCATAAGTGCTCGTTGCCCCGGTGATAATGTTCCAGTGGGACATTGATGTACACGCGGACAGGTAACAAAGGCAATCCGGCTTGCACAGCAACGCTGCACGACAGGAAGTCGTCCGCTCCGCCAGATATCGCCCCACAAAAGTCAGCCTAATCGACAAGCGAGGGGGTTGTTGACCGCCGCACCATCGGGGAGCCGCACAGTTGATGTCTACAAGGGCACGAGGCTATTTAAACCAACACGGGCGAGTATCGATGTATCATTATCCCGGTGGGGCCTTTAATACGGGAAACATGGCTCACTCGCCTGGACACTGCTCCATGCGGTGGCGATTAATCTTGGCATCGAGCACGCGCTCACTAAGGAATGGCACAGCTAATCTCCGAGACAAAGGAAGGTGAGGCGGGCCGGAAGTAACTCGGGTCACCTAATGAGCGGGTCTGACCAGAGCCCACCAGTCATATTTCCTGTCACATGACCTCTGAAGCTCCATTACGTGGCTACAGGTGGCGCCACTGATCGTCAAGGCGACAGCATTGATTGGCCAAATCAACTATTCCGCATTCCCGTGTGGAGAAAAAATGTCAATTTGCCGAGCATGCTCATTTTGAAAGAAGGACGGAGGGCGCATTAGGGAAACGAAACGCATGAGAATGACACCCAAGTGCAAGATCGGAGCCAACAAAGAAGCCCCGAGAATCGTGTACATGTAAAACCGCATTAACAAAGAAGCGTAGGCAGAGTGAGGCGAAGCTTTTAGCGTTTTTACTCCGAGCGAAGGACAATACCTCTACAGAGGCCGATAATTATCCCTCCACATTTGCCGACCCGAGCCTAATCCTCGCTGAGGCTCCTATCTCGGCACGCCTCAATTACACATCCGCAATCAGGTAGATCAAAGTCGCGGGTAACCTCATTGTCAGAGCGCCAAGTCAGGTGTGGGCAGACAATAGGTGGGCGACAATCAATTCCTGGCTACACCTACCTGCAGAACCTCACATTGATAGGGAGAGCTGGCGGTGAACTCTCTAGTGGTGCACTCACTTCGGTCAGGGACGGAGGCAGAAACGTGATGAGACCGGGTGATTCGGTGTCGTTCCTGGGGGCACTCGGCCAGGTAAACATGTCCAACAAGGAGGAAGTTCCCGGCAAATCTCTCAGTCGACAATGTGAAAGGTGGGGGGAGAGTCCACAAACCAGGGAGGGTACACAGAGTAAACGCTAACTAAGTTCCTGTATCCTCAGGCCCTGCCTTTGTGAAGCCAATCTCTCGGGTGTTGTTATTGAGCAAGTAGTATAGCGTGTTTAGCTCTGATTGAGTCGTATAACATGTCAAATATCGTATCGATATAATTGTCACTGTTTGACACGCTTCAAATAGCATGCATTATTAAACCGAGGATTATTTCCTAACACGAGCAGCAACAAAGGCCAATTGATTGTTTTAATTACCAGCGTACTTATTCATGCACCTGTGCCTTTAACGTGTTTCGCGTGATAAACACCCCCCGGGATCAGCCTCTCATACATCCTCGTTAAAACCGGTGATTTGCAAAGAAGCTTGATGCACTGACTAGCTCTGATCGGTTCATAAATCCGTTTCAATGGCAAAGCAATACTTAACAGATCAATCCTATTTTAACGTGGTAATTGATGAGGCCCATCACGGAATATAAAGCAGCTGGAAACGAAGACAAACTGCCCCCAAAACAGTAGCGGGTCCCCGTCTCGTCGAGTTTGCCCCTTCTTCAGCAACCGTACATGGCACTTAGCTTCACCAACAACGTAAATAATAAATGAAGTAGAAAAGTGAGGAATGAAGGCAGAGCGTGGCTTCGCTGGAGGCTCGCGCGAGCCCTGCACACACGGGTGTGGCTGATATTTCCGACCCCTGAGGAATACATGTATTAATCATGTCTTCTGACATTTATTGTGCAGTGACTCTTGTGGTGTGACATCAACTCTTATTCTAGCTTCTTCTTTATGAAAACACAGCTAGCTCCGTTGTGAGTGATTTCACCCTACCTTTGTCGTGCTAGCGCTTTTTATTATGTATAGAGTCCTCCTGAATCATAGGGCATATACTATATTCATTAATATTTGATGTGTCCTTTTGTGAGTATCCTATGTCGCATGCACAAGTAATAGTGACATGTTCCGGCTATCTATATTTAATGTAAAAGTCGGATTAGCCCACATACAACATAACTGAACTAACTAATTTAAACAAAACAGAATCCAATGCTTTTAAAATCAGAACATGGTTAGTTTATCTATTTTTAATCACAGATATGATGCGTTTGATATGTCAGACAACAGACAGGCGAATAGTTCAATTTATCTTTAGACACATATTCGCTGAAAACAAATATCATCTTGTTTACCTGCTTGTACTGAACTTGTTTTAGAAACTAGTTCTAGAGCAAAAACCCAGCTATTACAATGTTAATATCTCATACTAGAATAACCCGTTACTGTACGGATTATTCAAAATATCAAAATATATCAATTTGTATGCGTCAAGTTCCGATTCGTATAATGATGTACTCACTCGAAATTATTTAATTTATCTAACACAATGCATGTGACTTTTATTTGCAGATCGTCTAATCATTCGACGTTTATGATTTTCAAGCTCTTACTTTAATTGCAACTGCTAAACTGTAAAGCTAAATGCTGCCCTGAGGGCCGTGTACCTCTACAGTCGATACTAAAATGCGAAGGACAGGAAATGGACGACTCAATGATTTGTGCGACATTTGCCACCTCATGAAGAATGTTGATTCCCCGCATATTCGAGCTGACAACCTGAATGAAATAGCTGGAGAATATTCCATCGACATCCATACAAAATACATTTTTTATTGTAAGTTTCGCCGACCCACCCAGGAAATCAACATACGCGCCCGGCCACATGCTGTCCCACAAAATATGGCGGCGCACATAAAAGTGAGAAATAAAGCGGTGGCACTCCTGCTCAAGAAGCAATCAGGCATAGACTATCATTGATATTCATAACGCCATAAACATGATGCTATCACCCCCATCAAATTCCAATATCAAACTAAGTGAAAATCCGAAATCTTGTTCAGCCCCCGCTCCGGCAGCAGTCGGCTACATTGACATCGCTCGGCTCACACGCCCGCGTGTAACGTTATGCGAGCTGACTGAAACAAGGCGAGTACGAGTCCAAATGAAAAAGTTTCACCACTTACCTATATATACGAGCCTGCAAATGTGTCGGGAGACGCTTTAAAAACTCGATCGTTGGCAGGCGAGAGGCTCGGCTTCAGAAGTACAGGTCGGTTCTCGAGGGACCTGCTCGCCACAGTACCGGCTTGTGAAGGCTTCTTCAAAGAATTGAGGCGGGCCCCGGAGTGTCGTTGGTCACTTCTCAGCACAGAGCGCGGGTCGCTGATATACGGGGGCGGTTTAAAGGTCTGCCACCCTCGGATTGACCAGGCGATTGCAAGTCTATCCCCGTGTCCGCGAAGCGGCTTTGTTCCATCAATAAAACAATAGGCATCGTGTTTGATCAAAACGCCAGCACATGAATCAATTAACTCTCTATAGGCGGTTCACACTGCGAGGTATCGGTGCTTCTTGATGGAGTGAGACCGAGAACAAGTGCGTGATCACATATACAGGCCGACTACTCGAGCAGACCGACCGCAGAGATTGCCGGGCCACTGGTGAAAAGCCAGAGTGAAAAGTTATCGTGGCGCTGCCAATCACTCATTGTCAATATCAATAATTGGTCGTGGTGTTTGGCGGAGGAAGACGTCAAGCGTAAAATCGGAAATAAAAGTTTGAGATGAAAGGGCCCGAGTACGACGCGCGTATGTTGCCAGTCCCCATTCGGCGGCGGCTTTTTACCTCGTTACCTCGTCAATGTAGAAAGGGGACGCGTGTCCATCACGTGTCAGCATGGTTCCTGACAACCAGGTAACGCTGATTTACATAAACTACTTGACTCGGTTTGTTTAGGGGATGGTTCCGTCTGCTTGTCACTCCGCCAGGGATGATAGATTCGGGTCTACCAGCGCATTAGTAAATCAGACAGGTGAGTGTGTGTGTCGGGCTTGTCGGAGGCTGCCGAGAAGTCACTACGTGGGCAAATACCGCGTGTGAGCTTATTCCAGGAATGGGAGCAGGTGCGCCTGACAGGGGCTCACATCACACGAGTGTTTCTCCTCCTCGGCGGCAGGATTGCGCGTGTCTGAAAACTAGTCTCATAACCTAATTTCTACTGAAAACTGCAGATTACTTACCGGTGGGCGTAGTACGCTATCAGGGTGATTGCCTCTTATGCGGAAGTATAAAAACAGGGGCATCATCATTGATTGTGATCAATGTCTCGCGCGACGGTTTCACAAATTGGCAACTCGGCGCACAAACACAAAAAATATGTTCCACAATCATAGACATTTGTCATAATCGAAACACAGGTGCCTGTCACTTGGGGTGTCAGAAATACCCGGAATACTGAAGCAAATGATTTTTTTCATTGATTTTTGCACGTGGATGTGGAGGAAACTTCATAGCACCTGGACGCAGGTGCGGGAATATCGGCCCGGAACATTGAAATAATACTTGACTACATTCTCAAATACGCTTACGCGTACACTTACAGTATACTTGGTTTATATGCTTGTTAATGGACGCCGGTGCTTCGGTTAGGTCAATTATTTCTGCCGCCGCATTTCCCTTTGAATAATATATAAAATCAAGATGGAATGACGCCCTACTGGCTCTTGGTGTCCATATCAAGCAGCCTAGGGGATTTAATGCTCCCGAATCGGAGGCAAGGCGGGTCACCTTGGCAACTAGATCAGAGAAACTAGGTCATTTGAGGAGATTTGTAATCAATGATTGTGATGTCTTGTGATTCTAACACAGTCGGGTGTGCTTCTACTGAAAGACATACATCTAATAAGGATATTGAAGGAAGCTTTCTGTAACATTGGATCGAAGTGTGAGTAAAGAAAGACCTAGAAAGACTGCACTGGGGGAAGCCTTGTATGTTTCACTTCGAACAGAGGTTTGTCTGGGGCGCGTCGATCTACTGTACTACGTGCATGAAGGTGATGAGCCGAACTCTCACCCAACTCTCGCCTTGTGAGACAGGAAACACGAGTCTCATGGTCAGAGGATCCCTCAGCAATATACGTCAAGTCTAAAAACCTATAAAATACCATTACTAGTGTTATACTGCCCATATACTGTCACCATTTCCCAAAATCGTCCCCCTGTTATGACCGCCCGACCAATAAACCCATGATATTACTCCTACTAAAAATATTTTCGATTTGTCTGCAGCAAGAAGGTGGACAGCCACTGCCTTTTATCTAAAGCAAACCATTGCGACGCCATCATCATTAATTGTTGTCTATAACTAGGACTTTCATTCGTCTTTTATTTGAGGGTCAAACAGTGCACACATCAATCTCCGATATATTTTATTTCAGCCACGTATACGTAGTCAATTGGGTTTTACATCTATTGGCAGAAAGCTTATTAGTTTGTCCCAGACTGGGGGCAGCCAACTTATACCCATGTTTGCATATATCGTCCGTGAAATTGTACAAATAGTGCATCTACGAAAGATTTAAGATCAGTCTAAAACGTTTACTTGAATAATCATGCTACTAATGTCATTCCCAGTTATTTAATATCAACAAAATATTGTAGTCAAAGACCAGCCGAGGTGGCTGATTATTTGTATCGTATGAATATCATTTCCTGAATGTCCCTGACTTTTTTATTTATAACGAGAGTAGTCTGAGAACTGTCGGATGAAATATTACTCATTATCAATATTTTGCGCGATTTATTAAACATAGAAGGTCGCGATTAATTGTAGTATCAAATTTATTTACACCTACACGGTGTTCACAGAATCATCTTAGAGTTCTGTGAGCTCGCTGCAGTGTTAATAAACGTAAATCCAATGTGACATTTATTGCTCTACTTAGCCCCGGGTTGTATTCTCAATACACTTCCAACGTTACTTTGTACAAATGCGAACTGAAATATCTTTTTCAATTTTCGACCGAAAGTATCAATTAACTGTTTTAGCTTCTTTACACCAGAAGTCAGTGGATTTGATCGGGTATGACATTGATGATTCAATGACGATCAATTCCAATTAGAATAATCAATTTCCCATTACCTGAAGGAGTCATTGTAGAACCGAGACCCTTTTGTGAGGCCGCTCAGGGCTGAGGTGACGGCATCGACTTTCCATTTACTCGATGCTCTTTTCTTCTATTCAGTTATGTTCCAGACATGCTAATAAACAAACAGACCCGTGTCAACTTCTCCCGCATGTTTCAACATTAAAGCATTAGGATGATCGAATTAAATAGTGTATTAAATATTGTATCCGTGAGATATGCATAATTTGAATTCCGGGCTCAGTACATTCGTGATGTCTGGCCCATCCATGTATAATATGTCGTGTTTCAAATGCACACCTGTATAGTAATATGCGACCGATCAGATTGTTGGGCCTTAACGGGAAATTATGAGTCAAAATAGCAGCTCTTGAATTAACGATTATAATGTGAAAAGTATCTAACATTTTAGTGATACTACTAGGTCTAAATCCAGATTGTCGCGCAAGGTAGTATAAATTTGTACCTTGACCCATAAAACTACTACCTCGATCAGCTGATAAGTGAAGACACGGCAAGATGGCTACAGGACTGCTGGCAGGTCGCTTGGCTCTCGTCACAGGTAATTATTGAGTGTGAGATGCGGCAACATACTATCCTCTCCAGTGTATGTCTTAGTTAATATGTTTGGGTATCCTGGACTCATGTTGAATAGACGTATTACACACTGATATACAAATGCAAATGATCCTATTCATGTACATGTAGTACTTCAAAGGTCAGCATCTAGGCTTCACAACAATCTAGCTTGTATCGTGTTGATTTACAGATTCTCATTATTGGTGATTATCGATATCATTCAATAGTGGTATCAATGAACACATCTGTGAAATTGTTTCTTTTGGACAGATATCCAAGCCGATGTGAAACGCTTGTTTAAAACCTACACGTAATTTTGCCTTTGTCCAGTGCATGGGTTCAATGTTTGTGTTATTGTTCAGGAGCTGGAAGTGGTATAGGAGCAGCAGTATGCAAAGTTTTAGCCAGGGAAGGAGCAGCGATAGCAGCAGCCGATGTGAACAAAGATGGGGCGGCCAAGACAGTCGAAGGTCTTATTGTTGGTAAATGCAGGTTTTGTTCAAATCCATATCCCAAAAGTTTGTTCAATACATATATAAAGCATCATTGACAGTCACAGTTTTCGCCGAGGCTCCAAGATTTCGCCTTGTGATAATTATCTTTAATCAAAGCGTCCCAGATGCGAACTGCATTCATCATTTATCATACAGCGTCCCTGTGATTTCTCATGGCGCCCATCAATTAATCACTGTGCCGTAAAGGAGCGTTAAGTTACATGAAGTAGTAAGTAATTAAGAGCGGTATTACATTTCAGGTAATCATCAGTCCTACTCTGCAGATGTGTCATCAGCGTCAGCAGTGCAGGAGATGGTGAAAAACATCCACGAACAGTTCGGTAACGTACCTAGCATAGCTGTCAATTGTGCGGGAATCACTAGGGATAATTTTATCAAAAAAATGGAAGACTCAGACTTTGACAAAGTTATCGATGTTAATCTTAAGGTACGTTTTACTCAACTGTTACACATTTCTAAGAAAAGCAACGATACACGACAAGATACTAACCAAGGATACGCATTGTCGCTACCGCTATTTAATCAATTATAGGGTACGTACCTTGTCAATAAATATGTGGGATTGGCCATGCAAGATTCAGGTGTTACAAACGGCTCAATTGTCAACATATCCAGTATTATAGGGAAGGTAAGGATACAGTGACTCGATTCCACGATGAGACGTCGCACAGTATTTATGATAATAGTTGAAACCACATGCTTACCTCATATTTCGATATAGGTTGGTAATATGGGACAGGCAAATTACGCAGCATCAAAAGCAGGTGTGATTGGTCTCACCAAGTCCGTAGCGAAAGAATACGCCAAGTTTGGAATTCGATGTAACGTAATATTGCCCGGCTTCATAGACACACCCATGGTAGAGTCCGTCCCCGAGAAAATCATGATGGTGATGAAAATGCTGATCCCAATGGGGCGAGCAGGAACGCCAGAAGGTATCCGGAGAGATTCGAATAATTAAACCAGAAATATTTATCGTGTTTGGTCCTAATGAATCTCACGCTTGCGCTATTTTATCTCGAGTTTTGATTTATTGCAGAAATCGCAGAAACCTGTCTCTTCTTGGCATCTAACCAAAGTAGTTACATTACAGGAGCTGCGTTTGAAGTCACAGGTAATATATTGAACTCACTTCAAAATTAACAAATTCGTGAGAATATAATTCGATTTTATAAAACCACGCCGGAACGGGCAAGTAATCTAGAATTTTATTTTTTACTTTCAGGCGGTTTAAATATGTAAATCCAACCACTATTCCAAGGATCGCGGAAATTGAATTGTTAAATTATTATCATATACAAGTTTATCATCGAAACAGTTATCCTTTTTATATTTCTACACCTATTTTAATGCAATAAATATAAATATTTGAATAAAGATTATCGTGTCTTCATGTTTGCCCGCATTATATTGTATTAATAGCAAAATTGTTGCCATTATTATATGTTACCTTATTTGGCAATTACTGAAGAATAAAGAAGATATCATGCAGCTCTTGATAATCCGATCTCCAACAAGCCACGACCTTTACACGTGATCCGGGCACAGGGTAACCGAGGCCTTGTGCTTTTATTCCTCGTCTTTTCTGTGAGGAAAGGAACCATTCATCAGTCGTAAATCCTTTTACTCATCACCGTGTTGGCAGGGCACACGACGATTGACTGGTACACGGTGCCTGGCCGGTGGCCACCTCAGCTTGCCAATAAACCGCAATCCCAGACTCTGACAGCTTTCCAAATACCCACAGATAGCCACAAGCCAGATGATGGATCGAAGGCGACATATTGACTGACAAATCAAACCCGACTAATAGCTGATCGATCGCTCGGTTGGCTTCAAGTATTTTCTTACTAGCGCAAGTCGTAGGCACATTATATTGCAGTAAACCTAGGAATTTTACCGATAGCAATTTCTCAGCGACATTCGTGACATGTAGTGGTATTTTTATAGACCTATAACATTTAGGTCAAGGCATTTTCATGTTCCTCCTTAATTGCTATTGTTCTCTTATGGTGCGTTGTTATGACCTGGAACGCCCACGGTTTCAATTATTAATTGTCGTAAAGGTAAAACCGAGCGCCCAAACAGAGAACACAATATCTTGGCCTATAAATTTGGACCTGACCTCTAGGTCATCCGGAAGTCGTTAATCAACGTCACGTGCTCTTCCTTTGTTAGTCTTATCTCATGTATTATCAGTTTCATGTCCAGCCGCAGGCTTGTCACATACTCACGATTAAATTTCTGCATATAATTGCCTCCGTCGCCGTGCAAAATCTAGTTACCAAGTGACAAGAATTTAGGGGAACGAGTCCAGCCTTGACAGTTGTGCCCGATGGGCCGGTTGCAGTCGCATCCTCCTGGGTCGGCACCGGCCCTAAAGGTCAGCAGGTTCACCTGTGGAATCTTCGGCGAGCCACCAGCGACATGGACCTCCACATGAAGGTCAAGCACGAGCACGCACGATCATAACATATACGAGCAGGACAGCGTAAGTATAAGGCGTTGTCCAAAGCGTCCCACATATCTGTCTGCAGCCGTTTTAACGAGGCTTATTACTGGCGACATCGGTCTTGACCAGACCCCAGGGAGCAGGATCACATCTGATATTGGCCTGGCGGGAGCAGGGCCCGCGCCAGGGCTTATGATGGCGTGTCGCTTTAAACAATGCTAACTTATAAGTTTCCGCTTTTCATTTGTGTGCTCAGACGTCGAAGATGTCACTTTACGATGTTCTCCTAACAATAAATCATCCTCGGCTGAAGATCAAAAGTCAGACTGGGCGATTCAAAAATAGCCACATTCTTCTTCATTTTATGCTTCAGGAATACCGCGCTAAGTCAAGTGACAAGTTTTTACTGTCTCAGAGCTCTCCTGAATGGGCATAGTAGTGTATCTGGTGATAGATATGATAAATGTGTCTCCAACCAAGGCACAATTTTGCCTTGCTTACTAAAAAGGTTTAAAATCGTTTATCTGTAAGGTTTGCTTAACAATTAGGTTGGTTAACAACCTAGCAACGAAAGTCTGAACAGATGAGCATATGCTGTGAGCATGGGTTGATATGAATACGGCTGTCATGACTGTTGCTCTGTCATAGAACTGGTGTCTATAAAACTGTTTAAAACACATCTGGTGAAGTCAGGCTCAGGTTTTTAATCGGTATAAAACTGTGTTAACGCACGCTTGGTTTAGCTATCGCTGTGCTCCCCTAACACACAGACACGCAAGCCCCCACTGATTTTTGTTCCGGTTGCCGGTTCACTACTCCCATTTTACGTGAAGTTTAAATAATTAAGAAAAAAACTCGCCTCGCATTTGTGATCTAAAGCTGCACGAAAGCAACGGATTACCAGATCATGGAGGCAGGCTGAGCTCTCGGCTCGCGACTCTTTTTTAATTTCTACCGGATCAGGATGTGAATTATTTCTTAATCTTTAAAGCGGAATGGCGCGTCTTTTCCTGGATTGTCCCTATTGACTTCCAGGAAGTGAGGACGTTTTATTACTCGGCTCGTTGGTGGACGTGATGGAGGGAGATAGGCTAGGGGAATTGGCAGCAGACACAAATGATGATCCGCCGACACGACAGTTGGCACAGACTCTCCGTCTCATTGCCAGCGCCTCTCGTCTCACCGACATAACAAATAGATTAATCGCTATTGCGTCGATTAATCAACGTTATCATATCCTCGATTAAAAACAGATTCAGGCCATCGCGGCTCATATCTGACACCTCGCCGCCGCTATATCGGAACAAATATGGATTGACAATCGAATAAAAGCTGCTCGCAGAGCGTCGACAGTTTCACGCAAGCTAATTGTTGTTTGCGATGTTTTCAGGAATCGTTGGATATTTAGTGCTAGGCGTGGCGCATAAACACTACAACTCTACATTGTGCAGTCTAGTGGGCGCTTGAATCATAAATATTCACTCACCCAAATGAGGTGTTGAAAAATGTAGACGCAGAAATTGCAACATCTGCCTTGTTTTCTACCGCCGTATTACGTTTGTTAAGGCTATAACGTAACATAATATTTTGCCGCTGTTATGTACGCTTTACAAGCCAATGAGTATTTCTTTTCAAAACAATTTCCGATTCCCATTGAACATTAGTCGGTTGGCATTGCTGTAATTACTTTAATCACCAGGCTGCGTACCGAGCCTCTGTGGTTTGCTGAAACTCAATTCTACTGCCGCATCGATCGAGCAAAACGTGAGAAATAATACCCCTTCTTTTCTCGTCTGAAGGTTAGACAAAGTTTACCATCCCCGAGGAGTGTTATTAACACTCTAACACTATCAAACCCCGACGGTCACCGGCTCAAATTACCGATGATTTTGCAGGTGTATCTCCCGAGGGCAGCTTCCTATTGAATTGTCGCTCTTGAGTTGCCACGAGCCTCCGCGCGTCTGGCATCGTCAGGGTCAATACTACATTGTCTGTAGTTGCTGAGGCGGGGGATCAACGGTGCCCGAGCTGCTGCTTCACCTGCCAGGGATTTTCCTGCCTCCCTAAAGGAGCTTCCTTAATGGAAAGACGGCGATCGTGACTCACGTCGATTTGCGCCGTAAATTAGCGGATTGTAGGCGATCCGCGCTAGTCGGCAATCTCCGCGCTTGACAACAACAGCTCAGGGTTCGCAGGGGCAAAACAAATTCTACTGATCCCTACCCTAAGTTGTGACATCCGAGGTTCAATCCTCCGAATTTCACAGTGTGACAAAACCGCGAGCCCCATTAGCTTGTCTCATTCAATTGCCGAGGTCCTAACCCTAATACGACAACGTAAGTAGATAAGTGGAGTCCCTGTCTACCCGCAGTCTTCTTCCATTTCCTCAGACAGTACTTCACATTTGCAACAAATCCCCACGGAGAGTCATAGACACAGTGGCTTGGCGACCCGGCCACGTGGGGCGGCAGTTGATGTTAACTGAATACGGGCAGCATCCGTCCTTCGCACGTTTAAACACTCTCGTCTCCCCATCTTCTCGCCCTGTTTTATCTGGCTTTGGCAGAATCATTTGGCTGCTGCTCGCCCGTCAATAGCAAACATGATACGCTTTGCCGGATGGGTGGCAGCGGTATGAAGACGATCGGACATGTTGATGCTCCAGTCAATTTGTTGGTCGTAGTTGGTCCGCCGTTTATAAATTGGTTTTCTTATAGTTGTTTAAGAAATGGACAATTTGGGCTATTCTTGTCATGCAGGGGCCATATCATCATCCACATCTTCTCTGTGATTTAACAAAATGCAACTAAACAAACTCAGACGTACAAACCTCGGTACAAATCTTTGTCAGAAGGTAGTGGGGAGACGACGGTCCCGTTAGGCCGAGACCAGTTGCCACAGGGCAAGATGCCTTTAGAAACATTCCTCAGTAAAGCCATATGTCGTTATAAATGTTCTCATACCTACACTCCGCGTGCTGTAGGCGGTGACTATGAATTCTTGTGACAAAAGAACTGCCCAAGCGGCGCTGGAAACCGTCGACCTTTGACTAATTATGGAAACCATGACATTTCATGAGCGAAGTGATTCTGGCTGGGCGAGTTTTAATAGTCACCACCGGTGGGTACTTCTGTTTTTATGTGCAGAATTATGGCAAGGCTGTAATTGCCTGACCTTATTCCGGAGTAACATGGCGCTCGGATGGCTACGGAGATGAGTGATGAACGTTATCGTCACCTCCCAAATTAGCTGATCATTTACCTGACGACATAAACATGGCATGCTTTATTGGCT
>JAXGGS010754870.1:35714-47113 GCA_035585475.1 Armandia brevis
GTGCCTTCGGCTCTGTAGGGACCTGAGGAACTAGTGTCAGCTGATGATGTACTTTATCTCGGGACCGATTACAGCCCCTTTGCCCGGTCCTAATTGCCCATATGCGGAGAAGTCCGAGGGCCTCCCCGGCGAGCGATTATCAGAGGCTATAATCACCGCGGGACACGGCAGGGCAAGGAGAGGAGGCGCCCGAGTCGTCCCCACACGGCACAGGGCACGCCTCGCCGGTCCCGCTCTCCTCTCCTGCACCTAGCCGGGTGTACATGCTGCAGGCGCAGGCACCAAGGTGAGTATAACCCGTGGCTCACTCCCCCGCCATCCCCAAAACTAGGCGAGATTTTACACGAGCGAGCTCCTAACGAGTTGGTACTCTTCCTGGTGACAGGTTACTAGGCGCTGCATCTGCTCGTGCGGACACTTATTAAGGTGGGTATCTACAGTTTACAGACGCTGGCCAGACTCTCTGGTTTCACCTTGTTGTGTGATTGATTAGGTGCGCCCGGGGCGTGTACTGGTGAATCCCAGCGCCAAGTGCCACGGAGGAACGTCTGCGAGTCATGTACCGAGCCTTAAACACACCCGGACCCAGCTTCCCACGCCGCGATTCATCATTCTTCTCTCTGCGGTAATTGGATGCTGCTCGTGAATGATTCAAACCCTGTCTGAGACGTGCCGGACAATTGACACCCAAACTTGGTCAGGTGATGAGGGCCGGAGACGAACAACAAGGCTGCAGCCTGCACTCGCCTCGGGGCATCCTTCCCAACTTCCGCACCGTCAGGTGTTACGATCAACCCTCAATAAGGCGACCGTTTGTCACTCGCCACCGTCGCCCAGTTTTGCCGCTTTGTCGTGTGTTGTTCGCTTCGGTATCCGGTGATCGCCGAGGGCTTTTGTCTACGGTTTCAATCTCGCTTCAAGGTAAACGTCATTGACATAGCATAACGTATGCAAACACATTTGCGTGTTGTGGGAAATCGGAGGTGAGTAGCGACTTCCAGGGCCCGGTGGCTGCTGGGTATTTCTGACTGTGTGTGTGACACATCGATCTTAGCTTCTCATTCTTTATTGACTCGGGGGCATGATGACAAAATCAATCTCGTCGATCAGATAGAGCAGGATTGCTTCGTTTTGTAACTATAAAACATTCGCAAACTATTTTACACGATCTCTCTGACTGAAATACTCATATTGCCTGCCTTGGATCAGGCAAAAAAGCCGAACTCAATATCGTTTTATTTCGTCCGTGCTACAATTCACTCAGGCCGTGTCTGAATTACGGCGATTTGAATTTTAGTCGGGTAGCTATTACTTGGTATAACGGACATGACAAGTGAATGGGGTCAGCGACTTATACTTCTTCACTTTTTCTGTATTGGCCTGGTTTGCTCGTCCGAGCTTACATCAGTAAACATTGATTGAAGCAAATGTGAACGGGATGGAGACGAATTCATTGACTACTGGATGGAGAGGCGGGGTGCTAGTCCAATGATGATATGCATTGCTTTTCACCCGCCTGGGATCATGTGGCCTTATGGAAACAGAAAAATCGTTCTTAATGATACATCTTAGGACTGGAGCGATGCATATCATGCATTGATTAATCTGAAATTCACGAGAGGCCTTCGATAGAAAAGACTGCGGCAATATGTTTTTTGTTGATGCGACTTCTGCTGGGGGCTCCCGATCTGGTTTGCTCGAGTATGCAATCGTGTCGTAACTTGATCCACGTGATTGCATCTTGATTTGATTATTTAAATGACAGACGCTTACGAATGAGGAGGTGTCGCCATAGAGTTTTGCTACAAGGCTGCCTGTATAAGGCGTGTGCTCTTTCAAGTGTGAGGCCTTGTTTTGTGTTCCCTGCTGGTACAGGCGGTCGGCGAGTTTTTGCACATTCTAAAACGTTTTGCCTTTCACGAGAGAAAGCATTGACTTTGGTCCTGATTCCTAAAGTCACGACGTTTCGAGTTACTGAGACGTTCGCATCACCGCTCCGCTGCCTGTATCGTGTATACAAGAGCCTGGCATCGTGTAGCAATCACTAGCTGCTTGACTATCCAGCACTCAGTATAAAATAGCATCAAACATCATCTTACGTAACAGATGAGTGAGTCGCGTGCGATTCTAAGGGAATCCGTGGGTGAAATATAGGTCACCGGAAACGCCAGTTCTTTGTCGCGCCATACTTTCATTTACTAATGCCGCCGTTTTTAGGCGACGAAGGCGGCAATTAGGGACAGGCACAGAGCCTCGTCTTCAGAAGTATGATACTTCACTTCCGGCTGCCCTAGATCATTATCAAGTGCTGCATGATGTAAAATCGGCATTGAAAGCCAGCCACTGTTCTAATGGATTGCATTATCTCCGCTCTCTGCCAATCGCGACAAGAATGACAAACGTATTAGATTCAACTGAATCGTGATGCCCGTTTTCATTCTTCAATGATATTTGTGCAGCTGTTATTGGTCTCGAAGTCTTTATTATACGCTGTGTGATATTGGCTGCTGAAGCCATGGCTAAGGTATTTTGTTGGAAAGGAGCCCAGAAGTAAAATAGAAAATGCAAGTCCCGCAAGTCACACTATTTCCCTGTGAGATGGTCCTCCCGTGGTTGCTTACCCCAGCGAGAGCGTAAACTCTCACACATTTCCAGGTCCCTGAAGTGCCAGCAATACGAGAGCGCCAATTTCATCACCTACTGCCCATTATATCCATGTCTTCATCATCGCTCTCATTTGATTAGTGCTAATTGGTCCAAGCGAACCATTTTCATAATGGCATTAAAAGGGTTAGCGGGGATTCGATAGCGGGTGGCAATCATCGCCCGGAGCCGGCGGTGATGGCGGTAATGTCCACGTCTGCTCCGAGCGGACATACGCCAGAAATCCTTACGATTAGACGCGTGCAGAAATGCCATAATCTACCGACATTCCATCATTCTGCCATCATATCGTCGGGGAGCAATCTCTCAGAGGGGACCGCTGCGTGTTACTCATCTAGCCGCGTTTGTAGAGATGTATGCTGGCGAACACCTGACGCCGACACACGAGAAGGCAGCCAAAAAGTCTTGATTTGTCAGCGCTTTGTCGTGACCAGACTCATGTCTCCTGTCAAGGGCCGCCATGTTTTATTTTGCGTTACAAACACGGGTATTTTTTTGTCTACCTGACGAGGTAAAAGAACCGGCCAACGATGACATTTAGTTGGTTACGAGCTGCAGAGTGATGACAAGATGTTTGATGCACTGAGCTGCGGAACTTGTTTGATCCTTAAAGTCACTATGTTCCTTAGAGTTACCAGGAACTTAGAGTGTTGCATGATTGTGTTAAGTATCAAAACAACACGTCTTAGCGTGTCCAAGCTTGTAATCGCGGCGTTTGTATGGAAAAAAATATAAGAATAAAGCATATACCTTCTTTTTGACATTTTATTTTCAATGACTTCCATGAAGTCACTTATAATGTTTGATTCAATTGCCAAAGGCACTCAGAATTTTGTTCTTTCCTGTTGCGTGTATAGTACAAAAACAAGTAGAATTACTGAATTTCTAGCCATGTTTTTGTTTTGTTTTTAGTTCGGGCCTTGACCCAGCCACTTCGGGTTTTACTCAGCTAGAACCCACCTTTCCGAGCACGTACTTGAGCCGCGGACATTTTTCCGCCCCTGACTCAGGTGGATTAATACGTACACGGTCTCTCATCCATCTAGCTGCAGTCGGGTCTATCTGCCGGCCGGGGTTGTCGAGCTTAATCCTGATGCCAGCGACTAATACCCAGGCAGTGTGATCATAGGACTGGCCACCTGATTCTCATTGACACCCAGCTCTGCTTTCATTCATCTCGCTACTGCTCATATCCGGAGATATGACTCTGTTAGCCCGGGGGCCGGCAGTGTAACGCTCCTCTGCGTTTTAGTACACTCCATCCAATATGTCTCATAGAGCACATGGAAAAACTCATATTTACTGCCAGGCTGCCACTATCTATTGGGGGACAATGTGCATTGTTTCTCCGATTATGGGCGCTGTTTTGTCTGTCTCGTGTCACCCGCTTGTAATTTCATGGCAGGTAGCGAGTGGGAGGCGATTCCATTTGTCTTAACCTTATTAACCCGAGACCGACTGCATATTGGAATTCCTGCTTTTATGTCACGATGAGTCTTTTTAGGCGGAGGTTGCCGAATGTCATTAACGTATCTGTAATAAACAGGGCAGCATTGCATAAAACAAGCGCATAAAAACACCGACTAAATACAAGCGAATGAGAGTCGTATCGGTGAAATTTTACGGCTCCCGCCACAGATCGCATATTTTCACCATTACCGCGATATCGGAAACTTCTGTGGGTGAAATCCCCCAACAAGACGCGAGCTTAGTTCGTTTAGCCTGATTGTGGAGGAGGAACTAGTCACCGAATTCATCATGCGGGTTTTGTTTTCTCAGAGGAAATGAAAGATTGTGATGTTGAACGATCTCTGCGATCGGCAAACGAGCATCTCCCGTCCCCGCGCCGAGTATTTCACCTCGATTCCTAATCCAGCAACCAGTTTCGGCGCGCTCCCTTCTTTATCCTGCCGGGGAGATTTAAAGTCACCAGAGATGCGGCTCACCACAGGCGAGAGCCATCGATATGTGCGAGCAGATCAACTTATCGTTTGTATCGGAGACATGGCAGACAGCTCAGTCCGTCCGCTCCTCCCCACCATCCCTGATGTGTTTGATTTAAGGACACGCTTAATCACTGGCAATCTTTTATTTAGCTTTTCTCCAGCCTATGGTGATATCAATCTGCAACTTCAAGGAGACTCGGGTAAATACCACAGATAAATATCAATACATATATACGGGCGAGTCGGGCATAAAAATCGTCGCAAATGATGCATTAAAAGTCGACACAGACATGATAGTACCTTAGCTGATATGGTTATATGGAGGAAGCTCAGGTGGAGTTTAATAACACCGTTGTAGAAGTGCATTTTATTACGCACACAGCTCGTTTTATGCGGAGCGCTGTCGTGAACCCGAACAGATAGCCGTCTTTTTAATGAAAGACAATGCCGTGTAGTTCTGACCTGCGGCTTTGAAGACGTGCCAGCCACGTGAAGGCACCGCACTCAAATTTCTTTGCTTTCAGCGCTGAAATGTGTCGGGGTGATCGTCAACTCGCGACCTACTACGGAGCAGTGGGGGTTTCCTGAGAACTTGCCCCGCTATCTTGTCTCACACGATAACGAGTTCTTTATTGTGACGGGAGTTGCACATGTCTGATGACGGCTTCGGGGCCTTGCGAGGCTTCGCCGAATCACCGCCGAATTTGCAATGACAGTAATGACACTCGGATTTGAATGCTGGCAATTCCATGAATTGGCTAACACAAATTGTTAGCAGGCTGCGGCCGGGTGGGTATCATGTGACGACTGGGAGTCTGGGCAGGCCTAATCCCCTCGGTCTTACTGCAGACGACAAACATCGCTTCGCACAAGGTCAACAACACTCAATAGTTGTAGCCGCCTGTCACAAGACGCCTGATAAGTTAAATCCTCAAAATGGCTGCTGACCGATTGGGGTTTGAAGCTTTTCTATCGCTTATTAGCGGGGATAGAGAGGAAGGTTGGGTGTCTCCCTCGGGTCCCTCCCTGTATCGATCGATCATCCATCTCCGTTTGTCTGTGTCGAGCCATTGATTCCCCCTAGCCATTACCCTGCTCTATTTGTTCAGCAACAGGTGATGTCTCTAACAATATCCCGGCTGTCTTACTTCATCTGTGTGAAGAATGATCTTATAACGCTGCCCCTGATGCCGATGCTGGGATACATTAAGAAATATCCCGTTGCAGCTTTTGGACTGATGGCGAAAATGAACCACAGTTTACATCACGAAGATTGCCCGCTTTGGCAGGAAATGACCTCCACAAAGTTTCATTGCCCTCTAAAAACGTCCATCCAATCAACTTGATGGCCAATCCGTTGGAGCAGGGATATGAAAAGAAGTATGTATCTAATACTGGCCTGAGGATAATGTTTTATCCGCAGAAAGTCATAACCTCCACGGTGGCCTCGTGTCGCTCTACAGCAGCAACCCATGTCAGGTATATCATAGCCGTATCAAATTCCACCCAACTCCATTCCATCTTCATCAGCAGCAAAACCCCCGCTGCCGTCCCCCGAGTGGAACACGCCATCTCACCGCTGTTAGGGGTGTTATAGCCGGTATACCCAGCCGGGTCCGGCCTACGTCACTTTTCTGCAGACATCTGGGGAAAAAAGGCTCGGCGAGAACGTGCGCCTCGTATTTCCTCCTCTCCTACTCGGGTCGTTCTGACATTGAGTGATGGCCTATTTATTTAGTTTGTGCGCCGCGGGCCTCTTGTTGCTCCATAGAAAGGCAGGAGGTTAAGGGAACATTAAAGTTACGAGACGTACTAAAGTGAAATCTTAATGACACTATTTTTGTACTCGCGGAGCTTATGTATGTGACTAAGCTTGCGTTACGATGTGCAATGAATCAGCTGGCCACAAACGAAGAAACACTTCCGTAAATAAGTACAGGCATCTGGCGTTCATTCTATTATCTGTGTCCGGTACGGGGCATGCGTTTGTGTAACGACATATTTACGACTACTGACTGTGTCTAAAAGATTGGGTTCCTCTGTCCCCCAGGCCCAAGTCGACAATGAATGATTTACACCTCATTTTGTCCATGTGCTTTCCGCCTTAAAGGCAACCCTTTAACCTGACTTTCAGTATTTTAGCTTGGAATTCTGATATTGGAACAATACCCCGGGCGTTTACTTATACGCTATCACCACGCATGGAATACCTTTATTATACGTTGGTGTTAAATTTGAGAGACTCGACACATTCCCTCAATACTGACAGGACGTGAAAAGTCTATCGGTCTCCCGATTTGTAAAAAAGCGAACACATTCATCCAGCCAGCAGTCAATTTGCTGAATTTTGATTAACCTTTTGTTTCGCTGCTTTGTCATCAATGAACCGGCTTTCAGCTGCTATCGATGTTTGATTTTTTTCTCAACGAAAACTGGCTTGTTCAAGTTGTCGGCATGCTTGTGTTGAGTCTGAGTTTTGCCATTTGCATTTGAAGACATGGTCGGATTTAGCGGCGTGCATTCAGTGCAAAACAGTTCTAATAGCATTTCGTTTCTTACATTTACGATGCATTGCTGGCTGCGAATAGGCCAGCTTACAGGATAAGATGACAATAAAAGGCATGAATTGTCTGTTTATTAATATTGCCCTTCTTGTCATGTAAGACGGATCGCTCTGATTTCTCCAATTTGAACTTGTTTTATGAATTACAGTGCACGGGAAGCTGACACGGTATGGAGATATGCCCACTTGATAGCTCGCTAATGCTCTCTCGCTCTCTTGTTTCAGGTGCTGTGTTCATTACTTGGCAGGCTGGCGGCGGTACAAGCAACTCGTCCAGCTTCGTCCTGATGCAATAAATGGTGGCGGACGGATTACAATCAGCCCACGGGCAACGCTGCTTTTATAATTAGTCCATTAAGTCCGGCTCGATTTGGTGTGAAACAAAAACCCAGCGCAACGCAGTCGCTGCTGATAAATGTACGCGGGCAGACGACAGTCATGATTCAAATGTAGACGGAGTCCATTGTACTGAGATACTGACATCACCGTGCAGGCAACGCGGGTAAAAAGGAGAGTGCGCATGGTGAACTTTGCAAGGGGCTGCGCTGAGGGGCATGCACCAATTGGCGTTGAGGGCCAGCACAGGTAGACCTCTGTAGCCACTCTCATCGACGCCCGGTGCTGTAGGCCCGATCATCCGCCACTATCGGCCACTTGTATGCAGGCAGACCGCTGCTACAAGCCGGAAAATTAACGTCCGTCCCGTCTAGTGGACGCATTCGTCGCGCGTTCTTTGTAGCACTTTAGATCAGGAGTATTTGCAAGGCATTGACAGCTTCGCCAAGCGTACAGAACACAGAGAGCTACAGAGGGGCGTGATTCTAATACAGATTCTCTGCATATTCTCCACCCTCTCATATTAATGCCAACTCCCGAACAATACCCGGATAACCGTTACCATGGAAATGTGACCGTTAAAGTGACTATGCGGAGCTTAATACAGAGCTGGTGAAAAAGTTTATAAAGTTTTGATTAGGGATTCTTCGTCGCTTGTCGCTCGGACCGGATATCTGGGAAATCTACGTCACTTGTAACACGTGATTAATTCATATTGTCTCTCACCAAGCAGGTTCCCCGGGGACTCGAACTTGCCAACTCACGCTTGGACTGCATAAACAGTTCAACTCAGCGGGCGGAAACAGGAGAACAAACGCATCAATTCGGACTATGTATCATTTTCAGACGACAGGAGGAATTATTGAAGCAAATTAGCCAAAGTGCAGCCTCAGATGCGGCTTAATCTCACATTCTTCTTGTATTGTCCCCAATGCGCTGATAGAAATCCGTTTCATCATTTGTCGACGCGAGGTGACAACACATTCGCGCCGATCTACAAGTTGGCGGGAAAAGCTGGGCAGCGTCTCACCGGAATAGGCGCCTCAGACTCGGGCACAGGCAGCAACGGAGCGTCTCACTTGTGCTCGATGGACAAATAATCATGTCACTCTGTATGTAGCGACAATCCATTTAGTTTCTTTCGTATTACTAGACAATCGGATAAAGTTTCGCTAGACTGGTATCCGCTCGGCTGGGGCAAACGACTTGATTGTTTTCGAAGACTGAAGCAAGGATCAAGAGGACTTAGCAGATAGTGCAAGAGATGGACGGCAAGGAGTCTCTACTAGTGGCGCTTGTACTTCTAGTGCATCTTGACTACGGTAAGTAATTGGTGTTTTTAAACCCAGACTGTAAAAAATCCTGCCCATCGCTACATGTATGTCACCTTAAAAATGTATGCGCGGGTCAGGGATGGAAGTAATGGTTTCTTCCGGTGTGGCTCAGTGGTTAAGGGAATCGGGCGCTGGCATCTCTCAGATGTGTACTTACGTACCTGGCCAACCCTGCCAGCTACCTCTGATTTCCACCAAGCTAATCTCTTAATGGAGGACGGCTCGTTACTGATCGCTTGTGGTAGCACATCTTACCGTATGTGCCTTTTTAAGCTGTTTTTTAAGTATATGGGGAGACGGATCTATCCTCCCCGGTTGCCTAACGACGGGTTTTACTTCCTGCTGCCAATCCCGCTGGTTTACAATTTCAAGGAGATAACCTCTTAATAGCGTCATCCCAGAATACGACATTAACTCGTCCGAATTCCATCTCAGGAGAAATATGAACAACTTTATTATGGATGAGGCCCCATTCCTCGTGCAGAATAATCTCAGAGAAAGTATGTTTGATTGAGAGATGTCTGGTAATGGCGATGGGTATAGGTTTGATTACAAATGGGGGGAACGCGCTCTCTCTGTCCGTATCCCCAGCGCCCATCTTGTAATGTATGATGCACGTATCACTCTAACTCCCCCCTAAGTGGGTCCCTGAAGGAATAATGGCCTTGGCTGATTTAAAAGCAGTTTGAGAGACCTTGATCACTCAGGCTATCGCTGCGGTCTAGTCCGGGGGTTTAGGTTACGTCCCTCTGCCGACTCACGCGATTCACCCGAGTCTGACAGAAAGTACCTGGCCCGCGCAAGGCTCTGCTTCAGGAGACGCCCCGGACAAAGGCTGCGGTCTTCCCCTGCGATGGCGAGACAGGGAGACGAGCAGAGAGTCTGGGAGCGTGATCTCGGGGGTAATTAGCACGAGAAACATCACCCGTCTTGTCGGATAACCCGCACAGATATGTCACATATGACAGTGACATGCACACCTTGCTTAATAAAGGTGATGAATAAGCGGCGGTGGATGAACTTGCTGATGCATCACATTTGATATGCGCACTGAGAGGCAGATGGCGCCCCGGTGAGGAGCGCGCCACCCAAATCCCTGATCGCCGTTTCTTCTCATGAACTGGTGGAGATGCATGGCGCGGGGCAGACGGGTGTGTTAGCCGCCCGAGGGCCTGCCATTCTGCCGTCCCCGGGGGGCGCCATATTACTTCCATATTCCACTTTCATGCTCCCCGGACGTCAGTCAAGGAAACCATTCGCCGGGTAGACTGCCTTCCAATGGGCGCGCATTTTCCTTTTGACTGCTCCCCTGGCCATTAAAGAGGTCATCGGTAGCTCAACATTTCAAGAAAGATCACCAACGAATTAGGATCAGCCACAAATCCTCGCGAGGTCTCCCTAAAGAGTCTTTGATTCCGCAGGGCTTTCATGTACATTTCCCTTTCCCTGGTATACTACCGGACAAGTCACAATAACCAGTGGCAATTTTCCTTCCCCCGCAATAGATTGCTTTACCTTAATCATCACCCGGAAGCCAGTCAAATTGAGGAAGCATAGGCGCTCATAGGGCGCATGCCGACCAAGATGAAGATGGGCACTGCACTCGATGAGATTTCCTTACCGGAAGACACTTGAGTTGGGGTATCGTCATTAGTGTCATTAATGATGGAATCTTGTCTGACTGGCGGGAAGATGTCGCACATACGCTACCTTTGATGCCAGCGTAATCCGCCTGGCAACAGCCCATTCACCCTGCCCACTCGCTCCAGCAGCTTTGTTCGCACATCCTCCGCTCACTACAATGGTATTTTCAGCTTCAGTAAACCAGCCCGTAATTGGTAGCAATGACATATATATAAATAAGGGGATCATATGTAGGTCGGTGACCCTAACAGGGTAAGCCTCTAAGTATCATAGTGTTTACCCCGATATGGTTCTCCTAACCGAGATTCTATTTGGCTAGGACCGATGCCAGAAGTACTTTATGATTAGGCGAGGATTCTATTAATGAAAATCTTGCTTTATAGCACGAAGAAGACCTTGCCGTGAGGCCGGGGCTTATGACGCCCGAGGGTTTAGCTCAGGTGAAAGAGCGCCTCAGATCAGTATCTTAGCATCCTGGGGATATGAATTCTCGGGCTAAATAGGGTACTGAATACACAACACACCCGATTGGGTTAGCACACAGGCTCCGACAATGGCAATTGTATTCAATTCACAGGGATCAGTACCCGGCAAGGTCCCGTGGTATACTTCAATACCTAATAACTCAATTTCTCCTCGCGAATCTGGAGAGTTGTAATTGATCAGGGGCTGCCAAGAGCTATGCCGCAGTTTTGACCTGCTTTTTATCAACGGCGAATTAGGCGCGAATACAATTGATTAGAAAAAGCTCTCAATTCTCGCCGATTCCCAGCGCAATAGAAATGAATAAAATACGACAAGCCCGTGTAAGTGTTTGACCTTGGCTCACGACTGCTGGTCGGTACAAAGCGCCCGTGTTTAGGTGCCACGCGGAGTAATTACCGGGAAATGGGGGAGGTAGAGCCAGGCTGG
>JAXGGS010754871.1:18761-30069 GCA_035585475.1 Armandia brevis
CGGGCGGGAGTTGTTGTGAGCAGACAGCGGGAATCGTTTTGTACAGGGAAGAGAGAGAAAAGGAGAGAAGGAGAGAGTAGGAGGGAGAGAAGGAGATAGAAGGAGAGAAGAGAGAGAAGGACAGAGGAAGAGAGAGGGAGCGAGAGGGAGAGAGAAGGAGAGAGAGAGAGAAAGAGAGAGAAAGAGAGGGAGAGAGAGAAAGAGAGGGAGAGAGAGAGGGAGAGAGGGAGAGAGGACGAGAGAGAAAGGGAGAGTACATGTGGATGGTGCGTGGATTGTTATCGGAGAGTACACCCCCCGGCGCGGCACCAGCCTCACACCCCTGTAGCCGTGCAGCCAGCAGCGAGTCACCTGCACGGATCATCCCAGCCCATCCCGCCGCCGACTCCCGGTTTAAAGCCAACCTCGCAGCCACCACCACCAGCAGCAGCAGCCCACGTGGCTAGCAACTCACCCACCTCCGGCGGCATTCCTCACCGGATTTGTTCAGATGAATACCCTGGCATGTAAGCAATCGCATCGTCAATGCCTCTGCGTGTCGGCTCAATTGCTCGTGTCTCGTTTTTAATCAACCGCTCCATTCACGAGCGATCAAAGGCTGAGGAGCGAGCGGGCGTCTCGTCTCCGGATTATCAACAGGTGCTCGATAGAGTGGAAGACATTTGAGTGAGCGGCTTTAGAGGATATGTGCGGTGACAGGGACTAGCCACGGCGCTATATAAAACTAAAGATCGCCCGCTGCATGCTCGAGTGAAAGCGGTGTCGACGAAACGACTGATAATAGACTAGTGTCCACAGTTTGATTAATTAATTGTTCGTACATATCGGGGAGCCAGCACGATTTTGCTGCTGGTAGCGTGAATGGATTAGCGCAATCACTCTGACTCAGTAATCTTCTATCGGCCATAGGTACCTCAGCCTCCCGGCCACTGCAGAAATGGGGAACAAATCGCCTAAAATGGCCAAAGAGGATTTGGATCAACTGACAAAAAAGACAAACTTTACGGAGAAACAAATCAAGCAATGGTACAAAGGATTCATGGTAAGTACATCTAATCTATAGTACGCGTTGTTAATTGGAAATATCTATATGCGCTGTTGCATCTGTGCTATTTATACAATTGAGTAGAATGAATCCATCGTTATTTGGTATATACATTAAGGTATTGAACTATTGGGCAGACAGATGTGCGGTCAATATAACAGCGAACTCGCATAACGGAACATGATGGCGTGTGTACATGTGGAATTATACCACCCTTATACGCCTGATTTCGTAACGCACCGCCGATATCATGCAATTTGTACATCAGTTCCCGATGATTTGCGACGGCTCACGTATTAAACGAATCGCCGTGCCCTGCTGATATTTATTTATAAGCGGCCTTCACAGTTACCTAAACGCGGTTGTTCGCCAATCTGCACCTGGATGGCGTCAGGCCCAGAGTTATACGTTATTGCATAATTCCTTACCGGTGTGTAGTAAGAAAATAACCGGGCGAGAGCCGACAATCAGATTTAGATGGCCGGTTCGAGTGCCAGGTTGACCTTATGCTCGCTGCAAGTGGAGCCTCCCCGGTGAAATTCAAGCCACGGATTCGCCGCTCTGAGACAATGTTTCTCGCGAGATTGTCACTGTTGCGAGGATTTGTGGCGGGCATGGGGAGGAGTGGATTTCGCCAGCTAGCCGCACGGGGGGGGGGATTGTGTGGGGGACTTGATAAAGAGCGCGGGCGTGTCGGCTGGTCAGCTGCCTGCCGTCTCGATTGCCTTCATTGATCAGGTAACGGCGGTACGCTTAGCCGGGGCGCTTACTGTAGCCCGGGGGTAACACCAGCACGCCCGACAGATTTACTGCCATCTGATCAGAAGAATAAAAACATTCGAGGGCCGTATTATCGTCCGATAGCCTGCCATTTGTGGTCTATTTCCGGTGACACGCCCCATGTTGGCTGCAGTGTTCGGTGTATTGGTGTTAGAGATTAAGGTGGGCTTGTCCTGCTTGCCAACTGTTTCCAGCTGACATCAGCCGGTCAGCAGCAACTTAAACCCAGCACTCGCCAGGGGAGATCTACAATAGAGCAGCACCTGGATCTCTCAAAACAACAGCACCATCTTTGCCGGGCATGTCGACCGCCTAATGAGAGATCCTCCTGTCCCTTGACAGCGCCACCGCGCGGTCAATAAACTTACACTATTCCAGCTCGCCCTCAATGACAGTCTTAACCACTTCGCTGGCTAATTGCTTGACCTACGGGAGTTGTTGTATATCACAGGTTTATGCTCGAAGGAAGAAGTACATCACAGAAAGGTACGAACCTCGCCTCGTAGATTTTAGAAATGACCTGAACCAGAAGGGCGCCATCATTAATGAGCACATTTTTCATTTGAAAGGAGTACTCAGATACTACACACACACACACACACACACGGCCTTAAGAAGTGAACAATGCCATAGCTGTGGTCGGCTTAAGCCGTGTATGGGTCCAATTTCTTACATAAGCCATAGGAGAAAATTAAACTCATCGTTCTTTGTTGTTCTTGCCGTTGTCCGGAATGGATTAAGTTGTCTCAAGGGAGGCAATCACATTAACAACGGGTCGGTAGCTTCTGAACAATATAGGTATTGCAGAAAGTAGGTCATAGGTTGAAACAATGAGCATTTCGTCAGCTAGGGGGAGATTGTACTGATGGCGTTCGCATTGACATTTACCCGGTCACTATAACAATGGCGGAAATTACCAACAACAGGAATCAGGATTCACGCTCGTCATCTGTAAAATCTGTTAGAATGATCATTTATTTACAGCAACAGTCAGACCCGTATGGAATCCTTATGGATTTATTTGATAAATGACAATCGGATGCCGGGAATAATTAATCATCGATCGACTGACACGGTATAACACGATAACGGATCTCTGCGTCAGCAATGGCATCCCATCATGGACACGTTAAGTTTTTTGCGCAGGTATCCAAGTGATCTGCGTCCGGCAGCATTGATTTTCGCGATCTGTTCATCAGGTAAACTGATTAATGATTAAAGCCTATTGACTGGTTCAAGTGATGCTGATCGATAGTAGGCATTCACCAATCTGCGAGTTATAGCACGGTGTGTTAGTTCGGTATCCGTGTCCCCAGGAGGATTACGTACATAATATATTATATGATAAAAGAGGAGGTGGGACTGGTCACGCTAGTAGAGACCGTTGGGTAGAGATCGCCTGCTGCTGATGTGTGAACGCTGTCTCCCCGCCTTCCTCTCTCTCTAACCAGCTCATGTGTCACACTAAAGACAGCCCGACTGTCGGGGCGGTGACTCACCATATGTACAAGTCTTTTCCCGCCCGAGCCCGACTGAAATAACCAGGTAAAGAGGAACTCATAAAGTCCGAGCCCGGCTTGTCAACATGTCACAGAGGGAGATAATAAACTCCTTCTTTACGACTCCACTGTCCGCCGTGTGGCCTTTTCTTCAGCTCCGCCAACACACAAGAGATAATGGATTTAGCCATTAGGGTTGAGGTTTGAATGCGGGTCCGGCGCGCAGCTAACTTCTGACAAAGGGGAGCGATGTATTTAGACAAACGTCCCTAATGGATATTCCATTTGTCTGTCACAAACTCGTGTTATTTCCAGGGGAGTGATGAAATATGAAATATCACTTAACGGCTTTTGCTCCCCGGTGATAATGACTTACATAAATTCTGTATAAGGTTGTAAAATTGCGCATTGATGCGAGAAAAATGGCGCGATAATGTTAGAGTGTAAATATTGACAGGGCCGCGGCTTGCTCTCTTGTATAACAACTAATGTATAGCCGGTTCGGTTACATTAACTATTATCTAAAATCAAAGCATTGCCATAACAACCGACGCTGATGCCATTTTAACGCGTCAACTAGACTTAACAGCTGATTAATCTACTTCCCCAGCTGCTGAGTAACATTTGGCCGGGTGAAACCAGAGGTAAAAGAGCAAAGACAGTTTTAAAGCGAGTTAATGGTCTGCTTTCAAGAACACGTGCGTGAAAAACCAAGATATACACTCGGCTTAAAGCGTCTACGCAGCAAAAGCAGGACGTAAAAACTGTATTGGGCAAGCAATCTGGTCTTGCAATAAACAGATCGGGTTCTCAGCATTTATTGGACTTGGTTTCTACAAAACCAGGCGTCTCCTGCACAACCTTGAAAGTGTCAAGCTTTAGGGTGGCGTGCCCTATAAGACCAGCCCGAGTAAAGCCACAACCTCCAGCAGCCTCCAGCAGCTCTCCTGGCCAACACAAATTAAGCTCATAATGCCAGCTTTTATTGTTGGCAGCACTTCCGGTTCGAGAAATCGACAGTGAGGCATTTCGTCTGAGCGTTTCAGTTTTACCTGAAAATTGAACGAGGCTCAGGCTAAGTGAGCAAACAACTAAAAAATACCGTTCGTCTCTTGCCGCTTTATAAATTTATTTGGGGAGCTAGGAGAGAGTGACTTGCTGAGATTAGGCGGTCACGTACGCTTACACACAACATATGCGTGTTTTAACACAAAGCAATCGGGCATGATGTCTGCCGAGAAACCACAGTTGAAGGTCGACTGGGGGAGTGTTCGATTAGATAAAGACAGGATGGTAAATTTTCGCTGAGTCAGGGAGAGGTGTCCAATCAGGGCCATTAAATCGTCAAGCAGACATGAAAATCTGCCACTCCCTGCGGCCGCCATATGCCGACACGGAGAAGAATGGGACCGAATTGACGTAAACAACGCATCAAATGGCAATCCCACCAAATTTGCGACTGAGTCCGGGTAATAATCTGTGATATCTGGTTTTACGAGGCTACCATGCCTTGCTCCCGTTACCCCGTTTGATAAAATCCAATCAGCACGTGCTCGTCCATTGTTTGACCCAGGAGACTCCTCGCATTAATCACTGCCAATTAGGTGACCTCATCACCGCAATTCCGCCATCTCGAGCCATCAGGCTAATTATAACCTGAGCAATCATTGCTGGGCGAGCAGGAGGGCGGCAGGAGAGGGAGGCAGGAGAGGGAGGCAGGAGAGGGAGGCAGGCCGGACAGCAGCGCGGGAATGAGGGCCGCCCCGAGCACGTTTTACCACCGGTATTCATCAACCTGCGACAACAGGGGTGCGTCCGTGGGGTCCGCCAACGTAATAGTCTTTCTCCCTGACATCATTCGTATCCATTCAGCTATTCAACCCCCTTAATTTCGGCGTAGATCACGAATCTCAGCCATCAATCTGGCGAGGCGGGTAACTTATAGCCGTTAGTCGGTACCGCTGTTTGGTCGACTAACGAGCGGAACTCATGCTACATTGCCGAATTAGGTTACAAGAGGTGCTGATATATGACGGACACCTATCACGGCACATATGAGTTATCATTAATCTAAGAGCGTGGACCTGATTTGTTATCACTCAATGGTGAACTAGGTGAAGGCAGCAGCCGGTCCAGATTGAGTTGATATTGAATGGGGATGACGTGCACGTGTAGACCGCTTAACTCATCAAACCCCGGCCCTCGGTGTCTCGTCATTAATGTTTCAGCATCTGCGGGCATTAAACATCGCCGGCAAAGGTACAGAGCTCGTCAATGCTGATTGAGCTCGCCTGTATATGGCTGTCAGTGCGGCAGGTGGTTGTCACTGGGGGATGGCTGTCATGTCCTCTAAAACAACTCCCTCCTCCGTCTACTGTCTGCTAAGCGCCCACGGATTCATGATCCAATCTACGGGCACCTGTTCGATTGTCAACTCGATTTTGTGCTCCATTTCCCGGTAATGCATTGAGCATATATGCATTTAGGGATGAATGACTCGGTATTACCTAGGTTTTGTCAAAAGGCAGGGGATTAGTCTGTAAGTAAACAACACTTTGTTTTGAGATCGGCCAAATTAAGAAAAAGCTCTCGGGAGGTAAACAGGACTGAGGTCATCAGAGACCCCTCGTCTTCTTCTGAGTTTCATTGGATCACGAATGGGCATATATCATATCGTTGCTTGAAAGAATTGCAGTTAAGATGAATTAAGACGACACTCCTTTACTAAACTACCTAAAATGTACTTAAATATTCTGAGCACCACTTTCAGACCAACATAGTAAAACGAAGCCGCTTCTTTCTGTGAAAATTTGTCTTTTCTGCCGAAGCAAGCGTTAACCGTGTTAAGGACACATAACCTCTTCCGTAAACAAGATAACGGTCTTCATCCGAGGCATTAATGAAATCCCCCACTTTTTCCGACATCCGAATGAGAAGATCTCCCAAAACGCTGATAAGCCAGCTTTTTAATATTCAGCTCAATCACGGCGAAGATTTCGATCAAACATGGCCACATTTGAGCGAGAACTCAGCAATGTTTGGGAAAGCAATAGAAATGTTGACACCAATCATCGAGGGTCGGGCCCGACAGCTGAGTTTATCTTGGTGAGTGCTACCGAGTGAACTGGTGACCCCAATATGGATATCTAACACTCAAAGCGCCCACAGGCTTCACTATCGGCTATATCTTGTCTACATGTACAGAGTTGTGTATGCACAGCACATGATGCATGAAGACAAATCACCTTGGATTATGAATATATTTATAAACGGTGCAGTTGATTCAGAGGGCAAACAACAGAGATGATCATCGCCTGTGACAAGCCAGTTCAAGCGGCAGATACAGATAAGGCCGAGGGTAGCCGCAGCTGAAGCCATGGCTGGAGCGACTACCATGCTTCTGGCTAGTCCCCTGAGCACCGAAATCGTGCAAATTTATCATGACAATTTTTTGTTAAATAGTCTAATAGATCAGGATCACATTCACTTTTACCACGTTTGACGTTCTGATTAATAAATATCGCAATCGCTTTTTTAGAAAACGTTCACGTTCGCGCCCGTCATAATCAATTCTCTAACTGATGGCTGAAAGGAGGAAGCTATAAACATGGTGCAATTCCTGGTCTGATGGTGGCAAAAACTCACACAACCCGATAGACGGTGACAAAGGAGCTGTCTGTATAACTAAATTGGCCAGACGATTGCTATCACATTTCCAGCGGGGGGAGGAGAAGTGAAAAACTTATCATCCGAGTCCTTGGCGGTCTCCGATCGTCTGCTGTCTAAATTGTCTTTGTTATCTGGTTAAGTCTGAGAATTGCTCCTCATTGCAAACAAGGGACGCCGGCTCATACAAACAAACATCCGCCCGACTCGTGATTGCCTGGTATCATTTCTGTCCATTTCTTTCTCGGTGCAATCTTTTAGCTACGCCTTTCCGTGACGGAAGAGGCGAATCTAGTTCGAGCGGCGTAAGGGAAACCAGCTCCTCTCCTCCTGCCTCGCGTTCCGACTGATGCCGTTTTATGTAGTCAACAAAGCGCATAAATCACTGGGCCAACTTAAGGTTGTTGCGGTTGCCGGTGACTGCGGCAGTTGGATAACGAGAAGAGCGGAGCGCTGACCGGGCTTGATTTCGCCTTATACGAGAGACAAAGATACGTTTACGTCTTTTATGCGGGCATGTCTTGTTTGGATAACTGGAGGTTATGGATGAAGGTGCCCGGGGGCCGGGCGGCTTTGATGACCTCCGCCTGGACCGGGTTTCTCATCTCAGCCAAACATCCATGGCGGCTTTGTTTCTCGCGTGATCGTTGATTCAGGCAGCTGGCTCGTCCACCTCGGCCTTGCTCCCCGACTCGTGTGACCCGATCTTACCACGCCGCCTCGCCACTCGCCTCCAATTGGTTCATATTTTATGGTCCTCATTAGTGCCAGTCATGGCATTGTCGAAATGTTTTCACTCATGCGACGAGTTTGTCTTAATTCTCCTCAACTCTAACTCCGGTGCTGCGGTTTGATTTGGACAAAACGATTGGTCTCTGTGTCACCTTGAATGCTGCTGCCTTGGTTGACCCGCCATGTCGCCATAATCATCTGTCGTCTGGTTAAGCTGAAACCCCAATCAGGGATTTCTATTTGCTAATTCACCGTTCAGACCTTGATGCCAATTTAATCTGTGTGCCATTTTGTTTATAACAAAGTTTATATCATCTTTTTATTTCATCATGTAAAGCTGTGATCTGGCTGACTGGAATGGCTCCAGGCCACAAGATCAGCAGACACGATAAAAGCACAGCATTTTACCATTAGTACTCAATATTAACCTAGATTCACTATAAATGATCTGGCCAAGCTGTATCAACCTCCATCGCTTAAATATGCTGATAATCGCACGCTTAACCGTCACTATGACATCGGCCATGATACAAAGTAAAACCAAATAACATTGTCATAAGGCGGGCCAAACTATGTTTAGTTTAGCGGAAGCTGGAATACAAGCATGCAAATTCACATGATCGTGCAGTTAGAAACATGTTTAGGTAAATTAAGCTCAAACATCAGATGTACAATTATATATATATATATATATACACACACACACTAGTTGGCATCCATGAATAATCTAATACACGTGTCCTTTGAATTCTCAAATATGTAAATATATTTTCAAACGATGACTCGAACTGGCTCTCTCTCTCTCTATCTCTGATGTTTTTTGGTTTGTTTACTTTAACATTCGAATTTTTGGGCGTTTTGCGGCTAATAAGCCGTTAATCATTCTAATTAAATCAGCTAAAAACAGGTACACGTCTGTAACCTGCTCTAAGAAACTCAAATGAAGCCGGAGAGAGGGTTTTTTCAGCAGCGAAGTGTCTTTGAATGGGACAAGCATTGCCTTAATGAGAAAGAGTGGTCAGGTTTCTAACACGCCTAAGATGCTCGGCCTTCTATCGACCCCCTCGGTAACACGCTTTATGATCTAAGATACAGACTTGCAAGCAGCATGTTCTGTCGGGGAATGCAGCAGGGGAGTTTCGCTTCTTTTAGAAAACCCGTTTCCACGACAACAGCTGAGCGTCACGGGAGTGCCAAGATTCTCATCGTAAGAGTTACCGACTGTTTTTGTGAAACAAAATAGATGATTATGGCTGGCCAGTCCACAAATGGTCCCTGGAACGTGCCAACCATGGAGAAAATGTACCGAGTTTTCTCGACATTGATGCTGATTATGATCAGCGA
This sequence comes from Armandia brevis, assembly GCA_035585475.1. Classification (NCBI taxonomy): domain Eukaryota; kingdom Metazoa; phylum Annelida; class Polychaeta; family Opheliidae; genus Armandia; species Armandia brevis. Next base: position 27,828 of record JAXGGS010754871.1, read on the forward strand.
ATATCAAATAGGGCAACGTTCCGGAAACGAGGCACTCCGGCGTTCGTGAAACATGGGACGTCATATTTGTCTGGATCATATTACTACGATATTACTTAGTGAGGTGACACGAGTCGACTCGGCCGTCCTCGACCTGTTGACATACCCTTGAGCTTTGGCATATGAAGGTCAATGCCACGACTCGGGCGGAATATTTGAAGTTGTAGAGGACTTCCGGTACGTCACGTTCAAACAAGGCATTCATATCACTAAACACAGAAACATGTCACTATAACATGAGACCTGTAGACGCAGGCAGTCCGCCAGTGATGCAGCTCATCCCTCCTTTATAGTAATTATCGTTACCTTTTGCCATTTGCCCGGCTAAGTCGCTCGCCAGTCGTGCTTTTGTGTCGAGAACATCATCTGCTAGTCCGCATTATATTCTCGATGTTTTACTCTTTGCCTTGGCTTTAGACAGCTTTAGACTGTATACACGTCGTTGCATCATGACGATGTAATTCACATATGAGCTGGCTCGTAGTTTATTACGGTAAAACGAGAGAGTTTGTATACATTAAGCGTATAATGAGAATACTAACGTTTTTACCGAGTTGATGTACGAGTGAGTCACGTTGTAAAGACAAGCCTGTTTATATTCTCATCTCTCCTGGCGTTGTGGACAAAAACAAACCGTTCCTGGCCGAGTTTAAATGTATAACGTTAATAGGCTGGGGCCTTGAGGTTCCTCTGGTAAGCAGTGAATGGTGGCATGCTCCACAAAAATGCCTTTTGGGTATAAAGCAGACCTTAAAGTGTGATCACCTGGGCTAAAAGTTAGCAGTAACAATTAGTTTTAACTCGAGAAAGTAACGTCTCTGACTCTCGCTTTCCATTCTGTTCCAAAAGTGGAGTCGTCTGCTGGTTTATTCATGAAAAGGTTAATTGAGAGTTTCTTCTAGATACTTTGAATACAATTCCAGATAAATTGTCACGGTGATAAAGGATTCTTAATCATGCATATGGAATGCTCCTATATCGTCCAAATATATAGTGATCGTGCCATCAGCAACTTTCAGAAAGCAAGCGACAATTGGTGAACTATACTAGTTATCTAGAACTTTATCGATTAACTCAGACAATGTCGTCACAGAAAATGTTCCTGATAAAGGCTCGGTCCCTGGATGGTAATGATAATGAGTAGGGAACAGTCATTCATTCTGATTTAAATGGCTTAACATTTTCACAGAGTGCGTTCCCATCTGTTTCCTGGGTCTAATTCCTCTAATACTCTCGAGGCATCGCCAAAGCGTTTGAACAAAACCAAGCGGGGGTTTTGATCGTCAATCATATCCGCGGGGATGCGAATTGTTTGTCTCGTCGAGCAGCTTGTGGGATCTCCATCATCTAATAACTCAGCTTTCTAAGGCAATCATATTAATTGCGCATCATAATACTGCGCAGTACCTCGTGTCGCCTAACGTTACTCGGATCTTAGGGCTGGAGGGCAACGGTATTTTCTTTTGACTAGCGTTGCGCACCTCAAGCTTGGCTCGATCATTTCTGCGCAGACCTCCTTGGCAGATCCATTTGCTAGACATTGAATAAAAATAATCGGACGGTGCCGTTATTGTATGAGCCATAATTGAAGACGAATTGCAGGAAGACGCCGCGTGCCTCTACACCACAAAGTTTGTGTGTATCCATTGTATAATCTGGTAATTTTAAAGGGTTGTTTTAATACCCTTGAACCCTTGGGTGTGTTCTATTTCGCCTCTCTTGCTCTCTGGCTTATTTCTCAAGGCAAACTGAATTGCAGAACTCCCATGAGACAAGCTCATCTGCGATTGCGAGAAGATCTGTCACTTTTCGCCACAATTGCGCTAATGGACAATTATAATTGAAGAACAACGACAAATGTAGGTCAAACGTTGGCACGATGATCAGATGTGTTTTGTGGTGGACACTCAATCATAACCCTCACTGTTTACGTCGACATTAAAAGCAGGAACTCCTGACAATATGCACGTGCCCTGTGCCAGTCAGGACTCAGATAGTAGGCTACCTCACAACCTTCAGATAAAGAAACTAATTTCGTTTTAGGCGTGCTCAGGCCGAAAACGTCTTATACAATTATTGCTTTTTATGGACGATCGCACAATCTGCTTGGTTTCACGGCAGATTAAATGATGCTTTAAGGTAAATCATCTTACAAATAACCGGTTTTAAATGAAGATTTGTGCGTTCCTGGGGCTCCCTCGCG
>JAXGGS010754982.1:0-30060 GCA_035585475.1 Armandia brevis
CTAGACTCCACTCCCCACAGGTATATGTACGTGTACGTGTGGTGGTAGTGAAATATAAGTTTAGGTTAAAACCTGTAATAATAGATTTTATCTAACTGTTACATGATTATAAAAACCCCTAGATCTCTCATTTGTTCGAAGCTTACCAATACTCTTGAGGCTGTATAAAACTAGTTCCTTATCTTGAATGATTTGCTATTATTTTGTTATTTTCACTCATTTTGTCGGTATTTTCACACATTGTATCAGTATTTTTCCTCATTTTTCCTCATTTTTCCTAATTTTTCCTCATTATTTCCTCATTATTTCCTCATTATTTCCTCATTATTTCCGTATTATTCGTCATTATTTCCTCATTATTTCCTCCTTATTCGTCATTATTTCCTCATTATTGCTCATTATTTCCTCATTATCCATCACCTTCTTGTTAGTATTCTACATTTCTCATCATTTTCTCATACTATTTTGATATTATTCACCATTTTCCCCCATTTTCACATATTACAATAGTGATCCGCGTTTTATACAGCCTCTTAATTGCAGTTGGTCTTGTGAAGATAAATATAATAAAGTAAATTTAATAATATAATCGTCTACATGACGTTGCTCATCATAATATTTGTCTTATCATCGGCGGGGCACTGATCATAACTTTTTAGAAACTGACTCTTCAATCTATGTTTTTATAACTTTTGGATCCAATTGTATTTATTTTTACTATAATTGAACCATGCAGCTAGCACAATTTATGTTACTCTGTCCATATAATCGTTCAAACTCTCAGGACATCTCACGGAACCCTGGGGATGTATGATATCGTAAGCCGTAGCCTATTATATTCTGACGGCTCCCGACTACCGGGTAGGTTTGACCCATAGAAGTCACAGATAGCTTTGACCCGGAACCTCAGTAGCGGATTGCTGCACTTATAACTCAGTGTGCATAGGCACATATGTCTATGATGTGCATTAAACAAACGAGGTGAAAAAACTTAAACACATGTCATTTTAAAGTTCACAGTTATGTCTTAAATTACTAACAAGGTTTATCTAGTCCATTTGGTTGTTCAATGTCCTAGTTTGGGGGATTTAATTTTGTTCTGAGATCAGTACCACATACGATTTTATATATAACAGCAGTGTCTAAAATAATTCCTACAAGTTACCTTACCCATCCTGATATATCTAAAGGGGTTATGAATAATGATAATGGAAAGGCGGGTACTTGGTTGCTTAGGGCCAACATTGCTAGGATTGGGAATTTCCTGACTCTCTTTATCAATTGCATTTAAGAAAAATCAGGTTGCACTAACACCCTGCAGCGCGGGGGACAACTGCTAGCATATTTACTTTCAGCCCGGTGTATTAGAGAGGGGATAACGGCTAGTGTTAATAAGTTTGTTTTGGGAAGGAGACACACAAAGTATATTCGTCATTATGTGTGACGTGGGAAGTCTTAGTCGTAATCGGGTTGTAGAGAGAATGATGTTAACGCACTAAATGAACCCTACACATAATACACAAATCTTTATTCATAATTAACTGACAAGCGGTGAAACTGTGGACAAACAAAGACATGGTATTAATAAATGTGTTTCACGACAACCAGTAACCTATCATAACTTCACAATTGCAATTCTACCTTCATTGTAACATACCGACTGGCTAGTTAAACAAGTGTTTGACATGCACCACAAATAGCAATCAAGTGAGTTAATATTATGTTATCATCGTGAACTCTCTAAGTCAGTCCATGACATTATCTAAGTAGAATCAGCAGCATGAAGAATCAGAGTGCAGTGCACAAAGATTTTCCCCACATTATCAAGACAGTAATACTAAAAAAGTTATTAATTTCGGATATTAATACAAAACGTTAAGAATAGCATATAATAGGGATCACAATTCAACAATATTGATTTTAAATGTATGCAGATTCGACCGAAAATACTGCAAGATATTTCTAAATTGTTCTTTTATTACATTGTAAGCAAACTAATTCACACTAACAGCTGGAATATTACAGATTCTCATGACAGATTTATAACTGGAATATCGAAAATATTGGGAAATATTGTATCAGGATACAGAATAATCTGCAACTAATCAGAAATATCTGAATTGGTATTAAAATGAGAAAAATGTAGACGAAAATGATATGGTATATGACTTTCATTCATATTATGAGGTGATATTATATGTGGACGTGATTCATGAAGATGCTTGGTGATCGACTGTGCAGAATAACAAAAACTGGTCTTTAAAATAGCTGTTATCGGTCTGATCTAATATTTAGTACCGATCAAAGAGGGTATAGAAAACATGTCCCATAAAGACAACTTCATCTACAAAATTACCTTTTTAATGATACTTGGCATAATAATTCCATTGGTGGCAATTGCATCGTTACCCGGATTGTTTTACGGTGGATTGTACTTTTACTATCAGAAATTCTAAATATATGAAAGTCCCTAACTGAATATTCATATCTTTAATTCATTTACAGGGATCGAATTAAAACCAACAACATATCCTGTCAAGATAACAGAGGATGGAAATCAACATTCAACAAAGAGCTGGAACACCGGTACTAATACAGGAATCAAATCTGTACACAAGATTACTATCACTACTTCTGAATATGGCGCAAAATATGTGCAGACAAACAGTACTTTTATGAAAACCATAAGGCACCTTGTCAGCAAAGCTACACAGATTACTGACGTTGATAAATCATACAGAGAAAATGCACCACATGTTAAGAATAAGAATTGTAAAATTACAGGTATATTTAGGTGACATTTTACATGTTATTCAGTATGTTCTATTAATTTTGTTTATTTACTTTATCTGCAATGAAACTTATCTTATCTGCAGAGTATCTTGTGTCTGGAGTAGCTGACAGTGCTTTAACTAGTGGTGGTGATTGTTGTGGAGATGGGTATTACAGGGGACCTCACTGTGCTAGGTTAAATGTGACCACACCTAAGTGCAGTGGGCAAGCTTGGGTTCCGAAACTTACTCTGCAGGAAGCTGACCGTTGGATTCAGGTCAGAGAGCAAAATTAACCGCTTCCCAATTTCAAAATATGTCATATACAATGGTATGTTAATATAATCAATGATCAAATGATATTAAAAGACGCCTGCATCTGTAGATAAAATGGCTGCCGTTCCACTCGTAAAAAAACTAATCTACAAAAAGGTGGAACCTATTTGCCGTGGCACCTCATTAGTCTAATGCACATTTATAGATATCTGTGCATATATGTGAGACTGGATCAACCTGGCATAGAACCCAGGACCCTTTGATCCGAGTGCCAGCGGCGTTACCACACTGTCTCACTGTACATGTGTTGAGTGAATCAAAATGAAACGCGGATCTTAGACGCAGCCCCCGATATTGCCGTCTTCGTTTTACAGTTACTGAGCTTCTATGAAACCCTCAAAATAGAAATAGCTTGTTCTAAAACATTATGTTGACATAAATGAGAAGTTTCACTTGATAATGCCCATTTTAAAGTAACACAATTACAAACTAAGAAAAGCCCCCTGGGAATTATTCCAGATTCATGGGTTGACATCCAGAGTTGGAATAAATTATATACTAAAAATTCCAGACGCATTAATATTGATTTCCCTTATATGAATGATAGCACCTCAGCTGCCCTTGATATGGTTGTTCAAAAGTTTGAGATTATTATCATTCACTTAGATTACCACTTGCCTACTTGTTTGTAGGTTCAGCTTAGCAAGAAGAGAACCATCATGGCAATTCTAATCAGAGGTAGATTCGATATCGTTTATAAAGCTAACTATGTCACAAAATTTAAACTAGCAAGATTCGATGCTGGAAATGTGGAATTTTATCCTATCGGTGATGAAACGGCAAAGGTTTGTTTGTTTCGTACAGTAAGCTCGGACCTCTTAGTAAATTATTGATAATATTAAACTCTGAGTCGGTTCATCAATCGGTGTCTGTCATAAACATGCATTCATTGACAATGATATTTCGATTTCAGATATTTGATGGAAATGTGAATAAATTTGATGTGGTGGAAAACAAATTAATGCCGCCGATGGAAGCAAGGAATGTCCGGGTTTATCCCACTGAGTGGCATCTGGATCCTGCATTATCCTTCGAACTTAAAGGATGTGTAATATGATTTGACATATTTACTGGAATAATATACGTCTTTAATCGAACCTGTCATAATCGAGAAATAAATAAGTTGAGCAGATCATAAACTCTTTTATATAGTCCTGGGATGAATATAATTAACTATATTTGCCAACCGTGGAAGTGTGAAATCTTTATTAAGAAATAATTTATCTTATCAACACTGCTTGATCATCATAATGTTCAATTTAGACACCAATATTTTATCATTACGCGGTATTTTACAATATTTGCTATTTTTGGTGTTGATGATCAGTATAATTGGTATTATACTGACTATCAGATTAAAGTAAATTTATGTGGGCTACATGTAGGTATGTGTTCGGAGGGGATGAGATTTTTCGGGGTTGGGGGATGGGGGAGGGGGTGTCGTTTAATGACTGTAGTAGTTTTGTTTGAACCAACAATCTATTCTCTAAAGCAGAGCCATATGGGTGTGACACACTGAATAGATATGACCAGAAATACTCAGTAAGGTACCTGAGGAGGCTGGCTATATCCATGTACATGGTGTCATAAACATCAGAACGACTTTTTTAAAAGTGGATTATTTTAAACCATTCTATAATGTGTATAACAGAACCGGCCACTGCCTCATTCCTTCATCCCATAACCCAGAAACACAACACAACTCATAATACACTTGAATCTGAACATAATAGTAAAAAGTGAAACCTCAGCATTTCCAATTCCGGCCATTCGATCACATCATTCAACGGATCAGTTTCAGGATGTTCTGCAACACTTGAATCTGAACATAATAGTAAAAAGTGAAACCTCAGAATTTGTTTCATTGAATATAAAAAAGGTGAATTATAACTAATCCTTTGCCTACATAATATTTCTATAGATTTTTGATAACTCTTTCTCACATGATGCAATGAGCAACCATTTATTTGAAACATTTATTTGAAACAATAATTGTTGTAGAGAGAGATATAAAGTGGATGACCTCAGATCTCCGGAATTTCACCTTCTGTGTTTTCAGGAGACGCCTCTTTTCTCCCACATCGCCATCGAACCGGAAGTCGCCATGTTACGGAAGTATTCGCGCTGGAAGAACGCTCCAATTTGTGTGTAGGATTTTGATATTGGTTAATGTGCTAACACATTTTGGAAAATAAATGGGAATGATTATCTTTTTCTTAACTGCATGTTGTGTTTTAATGAATGGCCAATAAAACAGTTATATCGGATCGTATTTATTGTATTGAACATATTGTAGTTTATGCCTTCAATTTCCTTCTAGAACCTCATTAAACCTTTGTTTAAATTTCAAAATTTGGTAAATCTGTGCTCATGAGTTGCAACTGTGATTTACTGTCGAGGATTTAAAATCTACAAAACATCAATGTTTAAATGAATAAATCACGCATGATAATTTCGATAAACAACTTCCCGTGACCGATGTCTTCATTAATACACTGATGCCTTCGTGAATCTGTGCTAATGTTTTAAACACCTTGTTTGTTAATAATTTCATAAAAATCTTTCGTATCACTTTAGAAACAATTGTCTCACTATTACCATGAATAAGCTTCAACCAAGCGATAGAGTATTTACAGAATTATCAATGACTTATGTTCATCTTTCTTAGTTAGATGGTGATTAAGTTAAATTGCCACATTTGACCTGCTTTCACAAACCATTGTTTTAAATGATTCCAATAAGACAATGGTTATGGTCACGTATTTATTTGGGATGCAATGTTGTATACCAATTCTAACCAATTTCGGTTGTTCATGCTGAATATTATCTGCATAAACCAAAATAACGAGAGTTACTGTGAGTTACTACATCCGCTAATTTACAGTCTCTCTTGAAACTTGGGCCTGTCTGTCCGTCAATTTATTCACTAAAATGTCTTATTATAGCTGATGAAGTGGGATGACGCAGGTCAAGTGGTTGCAGCATGTGATTATGCTGTAAAAGACTTGACTACATGTACACCCGACGGCACTATTATGAGTTGTGCTTGTATTGAAATTGACACATAAAACAACGTAACATATTTTGAAATATTTATGGAATACAAGAACACTTTTAAATGTGTAATATATCTGAAGCAGAATGTTTTATTAGTGGTAATTATTGAATGTACAAATTATCAGGCCAGTTGTCTAGGATATCCAGTAATATATGTGATTATATAATCAATTGAGAGAATAAGTGTTATTATCTACGAGAGTGGTATCATCATCGTAATCTTCTGTTGGTTTTCCAGCCCTGTCACCTAGACGGACCGCGCCGTTAAGAAAAGCCACGTCATCATAGATCACCCTTGTCCCGGGTTTATTAGGTTTAGCGTACAGAACATCAGGGTCAGCAGGAGCTCCATTATTGTTCTCGCTTTCAGCCGAGGTTTCTGGGTAATCATCCATCCCATCATAGACATTCTCCAGGGCAGAGACGGGGCGACATGCTGACTCTGTCAGGTTCTGGCGACTCTTCTGTCGGTGCCACATGAAACCATTAGTGCCGAATCCTTCTCTCACTGTTCCTACATCACCCGGACCTGCAACTCTCGTCCTGGAATATAATCATATTTGGTGAAAGCTCCAGGTGTCAAAGGTTATTCATTAAATTCTATCTCTTCAACACAGTATCTGATGTTATGTTTTGCTTACCTGACCTTACAAATTCCTACAATAATCACAACAAACAGAATGAGGAACAACAAACATCCGACAATAATACCGACTAAAACTAAAATGGAAAACAAACATAATGTTTTAATAAGGAACATCAAACCATAATTATTTTGATAGATAATTAACGTAACAATTCCTGACCAGTGGTTGGCAATGGCTGCTCAGAATTATCAAGGTGCACAGAGAAGGGAGTAGTATCTTCTGAAAACATAATAGTATAATTAAACATGAAAACCAAGCTCTGCAGTCAAGAATTTTTTTTATTACGCAGGTAATAGTTTAAATGAGCTCACGTCCTTGGCTTGAACTGAAGATTATAGAAAAATCTATTTTGTTGTCATCTTCCCGATTGGTTTGATACACCGTCATTTTGCTGGGAGTATTGTTTTTAAATCGATAATACCACAATCTATTTTCAGGATTAAAGTAAGGACAGTTTGTTGTGCTCGTGAGCTGTGATGTCGAGTTTCCACAACCGCATCTTAAAAAACATTCTCTGTCACAAATAGGATCAGAATTGTCAACCTGTGGACAAGCAGTTATTGAAATAAAGTTATAAGAGCATTACAGTGGAAAACTATTCAAATATATTAATTAACATTTAATTAGCAATGAAAGGGGATACTAACTATAGCTACATAATCATAAGCACTCGTCGCATTACACCAATCGATGCATTTGTCTAATTCAGCGTCCGCCACATATATCTCAGTATTATCTATTTTCGTCAATTGAAAGATGTGATTTTGGGAAAAGATGAATGAGTTATCATATTCATAGAATCCTGGATAATTCGGCCCTGAAAATCATAATGATCATGATCAACACTGACAGACATATGTAAACGAGTGAATTTTTACATTGCCAGATAACTCTGCACACCCGACAAGTCATCAATTGTTACCTGGATATACAATGGACTTTGATTGATTTGAAATTTCAGCCTTCAATGATCCTTCATCGTAAGACGGGCATGTCTGGTGATCTATTGTTTCTCCTGCTGGATCTGTGTCCCCACATAAACAGCTAAAGTGGGGATCTTCAGAGCCAGAATAAAACTGCAAATCATAGTAAAGAAACAGGTGCATATGTTGAAAGCAAACATCAATACAATAACCTAAATTAATACAATTATATTTGAAACAGTATACTCACAATTGCTAGGTAAGAATGATGTAAGCACTGACTCCAACAAGTCTTAAATTCTAGGTTTGATGCGAAATGATAGGTGTCATTGGAATAAATTGTATATAGAACAGTGGAATGTATTTTCTTCTCATAACCCAAATCTCCGACAAAACATCCCAAATCCTCAGCACCGGCGTCGATGGGTGAAGCTGAGAAATAATAACAAATGATATGATATAAAGAGGTTGAAAAGTTTCTTCTTTATTATATATCATGTTACACTATTCATTATCTAGGGTAGACATCAAGTCATTGATGAAGAGAAATACTAGTTGTATTATTAGCAATCTTACCTCTTTCTGTCAGGTGTATGATACATATTAGTAAACTTATGGAGTTCATGGTTATGTCAGGTGAAGTTTAGATTGTTATGTGTTCGTATAACGTTGACTGTAGCAAATACATGTATTATATACAATGTGATAGCAAGTTATGTCACGTCTATTATGAATTACAGCACCAGTGTTTTTATTTACTGCTTTATTATATTGTAACAAGAGGGATGGATAAGGGCCAGGTCACATTGAGGTCACAATTATATAGCGTTGGTTAGACACAGGAGAAAGTACCGAGGTTTTGTGAAAGGAATCGTCACGCTTGACACAGCAACCATAAACTTACTCCCAATTAACATGTCAAAACTTCAGCATTCAGTCTGATTCAGTGCACAAACACGGAGAGGGAAAAACATTCATGAATATCGTGCAATGTTAAGGAAGTCTACCTTTAACGTTTATCATAAACATACATTCACAACCAACGAAAGCTATTGCCCTTTATTTAAGTATACTCTAATAGATTACGTCGTGTTCAAATTATTTTACATGACGTCAATAAGTCTCCGGTTATGTTAACATGTAACAAATGCCCATCCCACTAATTGTGTTTGACAATCATTAAAAAAATAATTAGAGATAGTTGACCTGGTTCATTTGGTTTACCCTAAACACGTATATAATTGAAAACATCTTATTAATCAGATCGGCACTGTGACTGTGGGAGCAGAAATATGAGTAGTGTTAATATTTGTGTATGATATGTGTAACAGTTGAGCAATGGCCAGCTAAGTTTGTGGCTAATATTTATCTTAGTTCGAATAAAGTCTATTGTCATATGTACCTCATTCTGCTGGCCGTTCATTGGGTGAAAAACATAACACATAAGGTTACGCTGTGCCCCAGCAATTGTTTATTGGTAGTTTGTATTCGTGATTTAATACAATGATAAATATTGATAAGTAGCTGAGTATCTACAATTTCAACAGTTGAGCCGTTGTGCTCATTTGAGCCTAATTAAGACTTTCCCCATCATCGTCGTTCAATTCTTTTCATTATTTCTTTTTATATGCAACTGTTCACCATTAAAGTCGATTAAAGGGAAGTAAAACTGTGTGTGTTTTCAATGAACTTAAATGAATGAATGAGATATAATAGCGGATAAATTTAGGTGTTTTGCCTTTCAATTATCCACTGGATATGACTATCAATAAGTTATCTCAAGACGTAGTTAGATGCATCAGTCGTATTTAATTTTGACACCTTTTAATTCACCGGGTATTGACGATTGACCAATGTTTCGGGGAAGCCAATCATCGAAGCAATTATATAAGTATATATGGTATATCACCATATAGTCAAGGGTCCAATGAAGCATGGCCACACTGACATGGAATTCAAATTGATTAATCTATAGGCTGTAGGTAATCATCGTGAGTATTGGCTATCCCCTCTAGTTCAGCGTAAGTTCGATCTGGGATATCGTAGACAACTCCTGGTGTCTCGTAATGTTCCTCTGCGGGTCTCCTGAAAATCAAGATAAAATAGAATTCTACCAGCTCCACTAGTCATTATAAACTGTGTCAAATCTGGGACAACATTGCCGTCATTCCAGGCACTGGGTTTCAGGGAGTCACTTGCTTAGAACGCAATTTAATCTTTCCAGGAGAAGAAGACCCGTTAAGCGCAATACCGACGCCAGATGGATGATTCTGAGATCGCATTGTCACTTAAGGGGAATTGTGGAACGGGGCTGGATATCATAACTGAATATTTTAAACGATAGGTGGATAGTAGGGTCCTTTATTCTGATGTTGGGCAGTCATTTTTAAACCAGTTCATTGAAAGATCAGTAATTAAAACAATTATTCTTCCACGAATGCAATAAGTATCTAAAACCTAATATATGAATCATGGGGCACCGTCTTTTTAATTTGGTTATCTATTTTCGGAAGTTTGAGTGGCACCACCATGTAAAAGCTTGGGTCGCCGTGCCACGATATATTACACCTATGCGAACCTTCTTCCAAAGTCTGGCCATTACAACAAGTGTATAGAGCATGTGACCAGATCGGCGGAAAATAAGACGGAATATGAAATAGGTAACTTTACCTTAGTTTACAGATAACTATAACCAGAACGATTACCAGGATTAAGAACATCAAACATCCAATAACCATGGCAGCTATAACTGTAAAAGTACAGAGCATAATATAACCATTAGCATATAAATGAATACTTTTATATTTCTAAGCTTTTATAAACCTCTCTCACCTTCTATTGAAACAAATCGCTCAGAGCTGTTCTTGGTTGTTATTGACAATAATGTAGGAAATTGTGTAGTAACGACTGAAAAAAAAAGATGTACGTACAACACTCTGATATACTGTTATAGAGGTCGTATGCTCAATTTGGAAAGTTCTTGTACTTACATTCGTTGTTTGTATTGACAATTCGAGTGTGATCCCTGTCAGTATCTTCCCGATTGATTTTATAGACCGTCATTTTGCTGGGAGTATTGTTTTTAAATGCATAATACCACAATCTATTTTCTGGATTAAAGTAATAACAGTTTGTTGTTCTCGTGAGTTGTGAAGTCGAGTTTCCACAACCGCATGTTAAATAACATTGCCGGACACACAAAGGATCCGATAAGTCAACCTGTGGACAAGCAGTGATGTTATTAGGTAACTATTACTGATATTGAGAGAGAATAGCAGTTGATTGAAATACATTGTATTTATCTGGCAAAACAAGGAATACCTACTATAGCTACATAATTATAAGCACTCGTCGCTTGACACCATTCCATACATTTGTCTAAATTAGCGTCCGCCACATACATCTCAGTACGATCTATTTTCGTCAATTGAAAGATGTGATTTTGGGACAAGTGGAAGGAGTTATCATATTCATAGAATCCTGGATAATTCGGCCCTGCAAATTATAATGATCATGATCAACATTGACGGACCAATGAAAACGAATATATTCCTACATTGCCAGATAACTCTGCACACCCAACAGGGCATCAATTGTTACCTGGATAAACAATGGACTTAGATTGATTTGATATTTCAGCCTTTAATGATCCATCATCGTAAAACGGGCAGGTCCGGGAATCTATTGTTTCTCCTGCTGGTTCAGTTTTTCCACATGAACAACTAAAGTGGGGATCTTCAGAGCCAGAATAAAACTGCAAATCATAGTAATGAAACAGGTGCATATGTTGAAAGCAAACATCAATATAATAACCTAAATTAATACAATTATATTTTAAAAAGTATACTAACAATTGCGAGGTAAGAATGATGTAAGCATTGACTCCAACAATCACTAAATTCTAGGTTTGATGCGTAATGATAAATGTCATGAGAATAATCTGTATATAGAACAGTGGAATGTATTTTCTTTTCATAACCCAAATCTCCGGCAAAACATCCCAAATCCTCAGCACCGGAGTCGATGGGTAAAGCTGAGAAATAATATAATATAAACAGGCTGAATAGTTGCTTCCTTATTTGAAATCATGTTACAATATTTAAAATATAGCGTGTAAATCTATATAAATCATTAATGAAGAAATACACAAGTCACATTATCAGCAATCTTACCTCTTTCTGTCAGGTGTATGATACATATTAGTAAACTTATGGTATTCATGATTATGTCAGGAGAAGTTTAGATTGTTATGTGTTCGTATAACGCTGACTGTAACATATACATGTATTATATACAATGTGATAGAAAGTTATGTCCCGTCTATACAAAATTACACCAGTTTTAATTCACCACTTTATTATATAGTAACACAAGAGATGGATAAGGGTGAGTACACATTGAGGTCACAATATTATATAGCGTTTGTTAGACGCAGGAGAAAGTACCAACGTTATGTGTAAGGAATCGTCACGCTTGACACAGCAACCATAAACTTACTCCCAATTAACATGTCAAAACTTCAGCATTCAGTCTGATTCAGTGCACAAACACGGAGAGGGAAAAACATTCATGAATATCGTGCAATGTTAAGGAAGTCTGACTTTAACGTTTATCATAAACATACATTTACAACCAACGAAAGCTATTGCCCTTTATTTAAGTATACTGTAATAGATTACGTCGTGTTTAAATTATTTTACATGACGTCAATAAGTCTCAGGTCGTGTTAACATGTAACAAATGCCCATCCCGCTAATTGTCTCTGACAATCATTAAAACATTATTTTTAAGGATAGTTGACCGGGTTCATTTGGTTTACCCTAAACACGTATATAATTAAAAACATCTTATTAATCGGATCGGTATTATGACTGTGGGAGCAGAAATATGAGTAGTTTTAATATTTGTGTATGATATCGGTAACAGTTGAGCAATGGCCAGCTAAGTTTGTGACTATTATTAACTTTAGTTCGTATCAAGTTTGTTGTCATATGTAACTCATTCTGCTGGCCGTTCATTGGGTGAAAAACATAACACATAAGGTTACGCTGTGCCCCAGCAATTGTTTATTGGTAGTTTGTATTCGTGATTTAATACAATGATAAATATTGATAAGTAGCTGAGTAACAACTATTTAAACAGTTGAACTATTGTGAACATTTGAACCTAATTAGGATTTTCCCCATCATCGTCGTTCAATTCTTTTCATTATTTCTTTATATGTGAAACTGTTCAGTTAAATAAACCATTAAAGTTGATTAAAGGGAAGTACAACTGTGTGTGTTAATTATTGAGCTTAAGTGAATAAATGAAATATATTAGCGGATGAATTAAGGTGTTGTACCTTTAAATTATGCATTAGATATGACTATTAATAAGTTACCTCTAGACGTAGCTAGATGTATCAGTCGTGTTTAATGATGACACCTTTTAAATCATTGTATATTAACGATTGACCAATGTTTCTAGGAACTCAAACATCAAAGAAATTGTAGTAGTAAATATGGTATATCAGCATATAGTGAAGGGTCCAATGAAGCATGGTCACACTGACATGGAATTCAAATCAATTAATCTATAGGCTGTAAGTAATCATCATGAGTATTGGCTATCCCCTCTAGTTCAGCGTAGGTTCGAACTTGAATATTGTTGACAACTTCTGGTGTCTTATAGAGTTCCTCTGCGGGTTTCCTGAAAATAAAATAAAATAGAATTCCATAAGTTCCGCTGTGTCAAATTTGGGACAACATTTTCGTTCATTCCAGGCTCTGGGTTTAAGGAAGCCACTTGCTTAGAACGCTATTTAACCTTCCAGGAGATGATGACCTGATAAACACAATACAGACGCCAGATGGATGATTCTGAGATCGCATTGTCACTTGAGAGGAACTGTGGAACGGGGCTGGATTGCATATCTGAATATTCTGAACGATAGGTTGATAGTAGGGTCCCATATACTGGTGTTGGTCCGTCATTTAAACCAGTTCAATAAAAGGTGAATAATTACTACCATTTTTCTCCCTCGAATGCAGATTAGTATCTGGACCATGATATATGAATCATGGGGTACCGTCTTTTTAATTTGGTTATTTATTTTGGGAAGTTCGAGAGGCACCACTATGTGACAGCGTTAGCCGCCATACCACGAAATATTACACCCATGCGATTCCTTGTCCGAAGTCTGTCCATAACAGCACGTGTATAGAGCATGCGACCAGATCGACGGAAAATAAGACAGAATATGAAATAGGTAATTTTACCTTAGTTTACAAATAACTAAAACCAGCACAATTACCAGGATTAAGAACACCAAACATCCAATAACACTGCCAGCTACAACTGTAAAAGTACAAAGCATAATTAGATCATAACCATTCAGATGCATACGTTCATATTTTAAAGCTTTTATGGAACCTTACTGACCTCCTATTGAAATAAATCGCTCAGAGCTGTTTTTGGTTGTTATTGACAATAATGTTGGGATTTGTGTAGTAACGGCTGAAAATAAAGAAATGTAGAAAATGCTGATATAATGTTAACTAGGTTGTATGCTTGGTTTTTACAGTTTTTGTTCTTACATTCGTTGTTTGTACTGAAACTTGGAGGATGAGCAATATCGGCATCTTCTCGATTGATTTTATACACCGTCATTTTGCGGGGAGTATAGTTTTTAAATGGATAATACCACAACTTATATTCAGGATTAAAGTAAGGACAGTCTGTTGTGCTCGTGAGCTCTGATGTCGAGTTTCCACAACCGCATCTTAAAAAACATTCTTTGTGACAAATAGGATCAGATAGGACAATCTGCGGACAAGAAGTGATTTCAATAAAATGAAAAGAGCATTGTAGTTGATAACTCTTAATATTAAGTTATAAATATTTAACTAGCTAAGAGAATGGAATACTAACTATGGCTACCTAATTATAAACACCCGTCCCTTGACACCATTTGATACAGCTGTTTGAATCAGTGTACGCAAATTTTATCTCCGTATCTGGTTTTGTTTTCGTCAATTGAAAGATGTGATTTTGGGAAAAGGTGAAAGAGTCATCATATTCATAGAATCCTAGATAATTCGGCCCTATAATAAAATGCATGTACAACCATCACGTAGCAACAAAACCCGTTATAAATGTAACAAAATGTATGTTATTCTAATAGCCTAATGTAGCTACCATCATTATGTTTACACAAAATCTGAATAATATTTCATAATGATGCTGCATTCATTTAAATTATATATCTGTATATGAACGTACAAATATCTAAACGCATATGACATTGATACGTTGATTTCCATGCATTGTACAAATGAAGTCGATCCCCATCGCACACAATTTTCTGAATCACGTCAATCATAAAAGTAAGATCTATATTAACAAGTTGAATCTTTTCAATCTAAATGTAAAATGTACACATGGTATAATAGGTTGATTCTGAAGCGTTTGTCATATCATGGTGCTGTCACTGCATCCTTGTCAATTTCAGTATTCAAATATAAATAATATTGCCTCCTTTAAACTTGTTCAAAAGTGAGAAACCGTGTGGAATTACATGATATCTCTGTATTATCTCTGTTACTGGTTAATAAAATGTTTTATTAGAAAGATCAATTTCCAGGTAACACAGAACGTTCATGAACGTTCACCGAAGGTTCCGTGTGGTTTTGTCACATGAGCAAACATTCTGCGAATCAAACAGGGTTATATTTTACCTGACCCTCTATGAACCTTCATTGAACATTCAGTAAAGGTTCGATATGACCTGAATAGAATATTAGTTTCAGAAGGCATTTTCACATGAAAGAAATGAACTTCTGGCTGATGATCCAAAATATGCCACTTGTCCCGCTTTTATTCTTATGCACCAGAAAAAGTGAAACATATGCCCCCAAATTAGATAATCACCCAAGTGTCTTCATGGTCTAATTATACATGTATGTACACCATTTGACCCGTGATTAAATTGTTACTTGAATTGAAACCTACAATATTGACCGGGATGTCCGGCAAGACCGGAGCTAGTTTTCTGGGCTATATAATTCAGCATCTAGCGCAATGTGGTTGATTAATTTCTCACATTACAACTGCAGGGTACACCGCTTATCTACACAGGTGTGTCCCTTGGTTACCATGGTAACCCACTTGGTTACCGGGGCACAGTTAACTACAGCAACAACACATCTGGGATTATTACAAGTACATTCATGTCATCCGTGTTTAATAAATATAATTTATCTATATCTATCAAGGCTTTTATAAATGTAATTTGTACATGTTAGATAAAGGTTATAACAGGGACGTTTTCATGAGGTTCAAAACTAACCAAACATCTAATTAAATGATTGTTATATTTTTCGTTTATTTTTATTGAATTCCACCACTAATTTTGGCTATACAACAAAGAGTTTAAAAAATAAAACCAAGTGAACAGTCTCCTTAAAAAGTATGGGTTGTAAAGATTAAACAAAAACACATCCTACCACCATTTCTACAAGTCACTATGGTTCAGAGGTTAAGCAGAATGACTTGGAATGGAAGTAAAAAGGGAATTCATGACTTCGAACCCCTGTCATCTTATATCTGAAATATCATCATTACTAGTCTTTCACATGCTTTCTATCTACCTTCATGTCAGAGCCCCTAATGTAATATTACATATGCTGTTAAGCTCTGATATACTGTCAATTATCAAAAGAAAATATTCATATTTTAATCTAGGTTTATTTTT
Source organism: Armandia brevis (assembly GCA_035585475.1). Taxonomy (NCBI): domain Eukaryota; kingdom Metazoa; phylum Annelida; class Polychaeta; family Opheliidae; genus Armandia; species Armandia brevis. Next base: position 16,469 of record JAXGGS010754982.1, read on the forward strand.
GAACGTTCTTAGAACATTTTTAAACGTTGTGAGGACGTCCAAATAAACATACAATGAACAATTGTTTAAAACCTTTATGGACGTTCATCTGAGGTTCTCTGGACGTCCATGGAACATTGACTTGGATGTTCTGTAAACGTCCTAAAAACTAGACATTTGAATGTTTAGGGAACATCCAGATGAACGTTTTGGGGACCTAAGTCAGACGTTCAGGGGAGGTCCTCTGATTATTCTCGTGTTACCTGTAAAACCAGGTCGCTATCATATGGGTATAAAAGGCAAATAAGCATTTCACTAAGGGGCTGACATAATGATAAGGGTAACCCAGATATAAAACTAAACAATTAATCTATAGGCTGCATGTAATCATCGTTCACATTGGTTATCCCCTCCAGGTCAGCATAGGTTTGATCTGGGATATTATAGACAACTCCTGGTGTCTCGTATTGTTCTTCTGCTGGTTTCCTGAAAATACAAGTCAAGTTACATTTGGGCCATTTCTATTTGTAAATGTAATTATATTGGATAACACATTTTTGTCAATCCAGGGTTTCGTAGCAGTAATTAGCAAAGCGCAGCTGAACTGTTCCTTGGAACGATAACTTGATTAATGTTGATTAATAAAAAACAAATGTGACGCGAAATTGTACCAGTTTCACAATACATACATAGTAAAGTACGGGTATTGGTTAGCTTTAACTGATGTTAGTCATTTTTGCATATTATCGACCATCAGAGGTGTCGATATGGATTCAGGATAAATCTGATAATACTATGTTTGTCATTAGTACCGGGAAATAATGCACCGAAATGAACCGTCATGGCAACAATGCTAACATCAATATGATAATACAGGGACAGACTGTCCACAATCTGATCACTAGAAGAGTGTTAGAAAAACGATATTGATGTAAAATGCCCAATAAAACCATGGCATGAAAGGAAACTTTACCTTATTTTGCAAATAGCTATGACCAGCACAATCACCAGAATAAAGAGCGCCAAACATCCAATACCAAAGCCAACTAAAATGGTGGAATATCAGACAATTACATTTTGTACTAAGATTGATCAATATGATTTAAATTTATTCTTTTTAGAACTTATTATCAGACTATAAAGCCAACACATAAATTCCTCACATACCTCCCATTGAAGATATACCCTGACATTGCTCGATTGATGTGATCGATGTTAACGTAGGAATTGGTGTGGTTATGTCTATAAAGGCTAAACGTATACAATTTAAATTTACTGGAATTGAGGTTAGATATCAAATTGTGTTTTATATGTTTTATACTTACATTCGTTGTTAGTACTGATACGTTTGGTAGGATCCATATTGTCTTCTTCCCGATTGATTTCATACACCGTCATTTTGCTGGGTGTATTATTTTTAAATGGATAATACCACAATCTATTTTCAGGATTAAAGTAAGGGCAGTTTGTAGTTCTGGTCAGTTGTGATGTTGAGTTCCCGCAAGCGCAGCCTAAATAACATTCACGATCACAAACAGGATCAGAATAGTCAGCCTGTAGGCAAAATGACGTTATCTTTGTATTTAGTTATAGTCCCAATATATTCTCAAAGATAATAATCTCGCAAATATTAGAAAGTGACGAACTATTGCGACATAATCATAAGCGCCAATGTCACACCACTCGAGACAATATTCTAAGTCGGCATTCGCAATATATTGAGTAGGATTATTTCCATGTGTCCTTTTACTCATATGATATTTGTGATTGGGGGATACACTGAATGAGAGGTCAGTTTCAAAGCACCCTGAATAACGAGGCCCTGGTGAATAGAATAATCTTTGTCTGAATTTGTATGTACTTAAATTATGATGGATGTTGAAAAGGAATAATATAGCTTCAGTTACATGTCATTAATTACCAGGGTATACAATGGATTTCGCCTGTTGCGATATTTCCACCTTCCACCAATAAGTTTCATAAAACGGGCATGACCTTGGATCTAGCGTGTCTCCTGTAGGTGCCGTGTCACCACATAGGCAGCCAATGTACGGAGCATCGGAACCGCTGTAATACTACATAGTTCGAAATAAAGAAATATGGATACAAATGAAACCATAAAAGCAATAAAATAAACACAAGCAGACTAACCTAGTTTAGGGTGCACTTACGATTGCAAGATAAGAATTTTTAATGCAATGATTCCAACATGCTTCAAACGCTAACTCTGATGAGTAATGATACGTGTCATTTGAGTCATTTCCGGGTAGAATAGAGGAAATTATTTTAGTTTCATAACCCAAGTTTCCAACAAAACATCCGAAATCTTCAACCCCGGCTTCAACAAATATTGCTGAGAATTATATAAACAAGGAATTAGTAGCTTCCTTATTGAAACACGAGTCACCAGGAACAATGTGTATTATCTAAAATATTGAATACACATCTATATACACCATATATACACATATCTGAGACAAATGATAGTTGCATATGTTTCACACTTACCGCTGCCTAGATTTTTAATCAGCAAGCATATGATGGATCTTATCATAAATCCTATATACATTTTATTCTCTGGTGAAGCTTAGTTTCCTGCATATAACTCCTGTAAGACTGGCGACTGTAACATATACATGTATTATATAAGATGTGATAGAAAGTTATGTCACGTTTATGCTGAATTACAACAACACGTTATTCATTTCTTTATTATCTTGCAACAACAGAGATGGATAAGGTTCAGGTCACATTTGGGTCTATGCTTATATATTGAGAGGTTCGAGTCAGGAGAAAGTACCGGCGTTTTGTGTAAAGAATAGTCACGCTTGACACAACCGACATAAAACTACTCCCAGTTAACATGTCAAAACTTCAGCATTCAGTGCACAAACACGTACTAGAGGGAAAAACATTCATGAATATTGTGCAATGTTAAGGAGATCTAGGATTTCTGTACATTATAAACATACATGGATAACCATCATCATCCAAACATAGATAGTTAGTTCCATCCTCCAGCGAAACCTCTCATAAGTACTCTTGTAGATTTGGGTAGCTGACATCATCATCTTAAATAACGTTAGATGATTCTATGATATATCAACCATATATATAAAAACACATGGCATTAATACGTAGATGTTTAGGCCTTGTCCCCTTATAGTAGATATGCATTCAAATTTGTGTGACAATCAGAAAAATAAAGAATTATCGTGAATTATTTCGCGGTCGAATTCCATATTTAGAATATTGTTTTACCCAGATTGGACACATTATGTTAAATACTTACTGGGAGTATATTATCGTAGAAAGTGAAGACAATTTAAACCATGTGATATCATTCGTTATCGGTTTCAATCAAGCAGTAACCTGTTGAACAATCGAGTTTATCATGAATGTTTGTGATTATTGTTTAAGTTGTCCGGTGTTTGTCAAGGTGTGGTTACTGCCCCACTATGAGAGTGACACCGCTTGCGGTCATACCTGAGTGACCCGCAACAGTCAGATGTTACTCCCGGCGGATTAACGTAATTGGTCAGATATCATCTTATCTCTATCACATGATTCCCCGAATTACCCACCAAATCTTACACCCTTATTCTTAATTTAGAATACCGTTAGTTAGCAAGAAGCCTCCAAACACTTCGCACATTGTAAACTTGATCATTGATCGCCTAGGTAATAAAGTATTCCAATGAATATCTTGGACTCGTGTTATTTTACCTTGATTAAATTCAACATGTTATTGGCCCAGGTAAGCGATAGAGCACTGCGAAGGAGAAGATCTACAGGACCGACACTTTACTGAGAGCACACTACGAAGTATCCGAGCAGAGTAACATCAAAACCAACAAGATGGGACAAGAGGACAAGTGGTCAATCAGTCGTCTCAACGAGGAATCGAACTGGATGACCAGTAAGGTTCAAATGAAACATTTGTTGCTGGATTGCGCCATTTTGATTTTGCTTATATTGAAATTGACAAGTGTAACATCATAACGGATTTTGGAATATTATTTAATCTATAGAATAGGAAAGCAAGAAAACAATTTCATGTGTTATATATCTGAAGCAGAATTTTTTATTAGATGTTATTCTTGAATATACAAATTATCAGACCAGCTGTCTAGGATATCCAGTAATATATGTGATTATATAATTACTTTAGAGAATAAGTGTTATTATCTACGAGAGTGGTATCATCATCATTATCTTAAGTGGGTATATCAGCCCTGTCACCTACATGGACCGCGCCGTTAAATATGGCCATGTCATCATATGTCACTCTTGTCCCGGGTTTATTAGGTTCAGCGTACAGAGCATCATGGAGGGTCTCGGTTGTCAGCAGGAGCTCCATTGGTGTTCTCGCTTCCGGCAGAGGTTTTTTGAGTAATCATCTATCTCATCATAGACGTTCTCCAGGGCAGAGACTGGGCGAGTTGCTAGCTCTGTCAGGTTCTGGCCACTTTTCTCATGTCGGTGCCACAAGGAATTATTAGTGCCGAATCCTACTCTCACTGTGCTTACATCTCCCGGACCTGCAACTTTCTTCCTGGATCATAATCATATTTGGTGTAACCTCTAGGCGTCAAAGCTTATATATTAAATCATATCTCTCCAACATAGTATCTGATGTTGTGTTTTGCTTACCTGCCCTTACAAATTCCTACAATAATCACAACAAACAGAATGAGGAACTACAAACATCCGACAATAATACCGACTAAAACTAAAATGGAAAACAAACATAATGTTTTAATAAGGAACATCAAACCATAATTATTTTGATAGATAATTAACGTAACAATTCCTGACCAGTGGTTGGCAATGGCTACTCAGAATTATCAAGGTGCACAGAGAAGGGAGTAGTATCATCTGAAAACAAAATAGTATAATTGAACATGAAATACCAAGCTCTGTAGTCAAGAAAATTTATATTATGCAGGTAAATAGTTTAAATGAGCTCACTTCCTTGGCTTGAACTGAAGATTATAGGAAAATCTATTTTGCTGTCATCTTCGGGAGTGATTTTATACACCGTCATATTGCTGGGAGTATTGTTTTTAAATCGATAATACCACAATCTATTTTCAGGATTAAAGTAAGGACAGTCTGTCGTTGTTGTAAGCTCTGATGTTGAGTTTCCACAACCGCATCTTAAATAACATTCTCGGTCACAAAAAGGATCAGATAAGTCAACCTGTGTACAAACAGTTATTTAAATAAAACTATAAGAGCATTGCAGTGGAAAACTATTCAAATATATTTATTAACATTTAATGAGCAAAGAAGGGGGATACTAACTATAGCTACATAATTATAAGCACCAGTCACTTGACACCATTCGATGCATATGTCTAAATCAGCGTCCGCAAAATATATCTCAGTATCTGGAGTTTTCGTCAATTGAAACATGTGATTTGTGGATCTCGTGAAGGAGTTATTATATTCATAGAATCCTGGATTATTCGGCCCTGCAAATTATAATAATCATGATCAGCTCAGACGGACATATGAAAACGAATGTATTACTACATTGACAGATAACTCTGGACACCCAACGGGTCCTCAATTGTTACCTGGATATACAATGGACTTTGATTGATTTGATATTTCAGCCTTCAATGATCCTTCATCGTAAAACGGGCATGTCCGGTGATCTATTGTTTCTCCTGCTGGTTCTCTGTCCCCACATAAACAGCTTAAGTGGGCATCTTCAGAGCCAGAATAAAACTGCGAACAATAGCAATGAAACAGGTGCATATGTTGAAGGCAAACATCAATATAATAACCTAAATTAATACAATTGTATTTGAAACAGATTACCAACAATTGCTAGGTAAGAATGATGTGAGCATTGTCTCCAACAAGCCTTAAATTCTAGGTTTGATGGGTGATGATAAATGTCATGAGAATAATCTATAGGTAGATTAGGTGAACGTATTTTCTCCTGATAACCCAGATCTCCGACAAAACATCCCAGATCCTCAGCACCAGCGTCGATGGGTAAGGCTGAGCAACAATTTGATATAAATAGGTTGAATAGTTGCTTCCTTATTTGAAATCAACTTACAATATTCATAATCTAGGGTAGGCATCTATATAATTCATTGATGAAGAGAAACACTAGTCATACTATTAGCAATCTTACCTCTTCCAAGCAGGTGTATAATGCATATTATTAGATATTTGGTATTCATGGTTTTGTCAGGGGAAGTTTAAATTCATGTATGTAATTTCTCCACGCATCACGCTGATGACTGTAACATATACATGTATTATATACAATGTGATAGAAAGTTGTGTCACATATATAGTGAGTTACAGCACCAGTTTCTATACACCAGTTTATTATATTGTAAGAAGAAAGACTGGTTCAAGTTTAGGGTTCAATTCACATTGAGGTCTTGATGGGGAGGATGAGAGTATGGAAAATTACGGGGGCGCTGTGTGTCAAGAATCGTTACGCTTGTAACAGCAGCCATAAACTTATATTTCAAAAACTTCAGCATTCAGTGCACACACACGTACTAGACGGAAAAACTTCTTTGAATATTGTGCAATGTTGTAGATATCTAGCATTACATTTTGTAATAATCATACATGTACAGCTATCCTCAAGTGCGCATCAATTAAAACAAAATAATAATATTTCACACTGATATAGCATTCACTTACACTCACAATGTTAATATATGCGTACATGTATGTACATGTACCAGTATCAGGGCATGTGATACCGATATGTTGATTATCAAGCTTAGTCCACAGGGAGTAGATGCTTTTGCATCCCAGTTGAAGTCAATCATAAAGAATATATTGATTGTGACCAGTGGCATCCCTTCAATTCAAATGTCAGATTCTAAAATATAAGATCCTGTTCTCTATAAATGTAAGGCCATATAAAATTAATAAGTTGTTTCTCAGGCCCCGCCCGCATGGGCCTGAGACCCCCTGCCCCCCTCTTCTTATTTGGAATATCGCGAAAAAAACTTAAACCCTGCCACCCCTAATTTCTCAGAAAAAAACCCAAAAAAACCTGCCGCCCCTACTGATTCGCGGGCTCGCCGCCCCCCTAAATTCCTGGTGAAAAAAAAAAATGCCGCCCCTAATTTCTCAGAAAAAAATACAAATAAACCCTGCCGCCCCCTCCTTAGCAAAAAAAAAAAAAAAAAAAAAAAATATTAATTTTATGGGGCCTAACAATATGTGAAAAACTTGAGTAATGATACGTGCCATCTGAGTCATTTCCAGGCAGTACTGAAAAAATTATTTCAGTTTCATTATCCAAGAAACCCAAAAAACATCCCAACTCTTCAATAAGATAGGTTACTCGACAGGTAAGGCTGAGGAATATATAAACAACATATATTACTTGATTTCTTATTTGAGATCATATTTCAATATCCGTTATTGAAAGTGTACATCAATATACATCATAAAACAAGAACAATTACTAGAATGACCACCAAGTCCCTGGAGTAATCCGGTGGCGAGGATGACCTGATTGTCCCGACCGAGATATGAAGTGAGATTTCGGTGAGCGACGCAATACCCGTGGGTTGGCACCCCTTCCATAATCTACCAATGAACATGCCAAACATTCAACATTCAGTTCACACACACGTAGAGCGAAAACTAACCATGAATATCTAAAATGTATGTACAGTCATCATCAACAATTCAATTGAAGCTACTTATAAATGTTACAATTTCTTTAATCATATGATATTCTAGCAAACTAAGGCAGCTGCCATTATCTTATTATCTTATTATATTAAAGAAAGGTGGAAAATATATACTATAGTGTATCAGCCATTTGTTTTGATGGATTTGTATTATTACTGCTTTCGATCATCGGAAACCCATGATTTAATAAAGGGAAAATATTCTGACGTGAAACTGAGAATCAACAATATATTTGATGAATTAGCTGCTTAAACATTTAAACTGCATGATCATTTTTGTCTATTATTTTCGTAATTTTATTATATATGTGTAAATATTCAGTTAAAGACTATCTGAGAACCAATTGAAGATAAGAAAATTAGATAGATCAAGGTGTTTCATACATGTTCTAGAGACAATAATCCATATGCAAACCCCAAGACGCCATTTAATAACAATTAAGTTTTATTCACTGTTTATTAAGCATATATTACTCAAATACCACTAGTTGATTAATCGATAGGCTGTAAGTAATCATTATGGACATCAGTTGCACTCTCGAGGTCAGCATAGGTTTGATCTGGGAAATTGTAGACAACTCCTGGTGTCTCGTATTGTTCTTCTGTGGGCTTCCTGAAATACAAATCAAATATCGAGCATTTCAATCTTCAATGCAAGTCGACAATGCTTGTCTGCCATTCCAGGCACTCCGACTCGGAAACCGCTTCCATCTATATAATCTGTCCTGGAAATGATAATCTGTTAAAGCTCCCAAACATTTCCAGAGACAAGCTTCGGTTATCACATTGTGACTTTCCCAGGAATATTATAACTGACAATGATTATATAGAAACGCTCATAGAAGATAGGTATGTACTGATGTTAGTTAGTCGTGCAGGACACATCAATAATGACCGCTCTTTTTCCACTATGAAATTCAATACGATTTTATTCTAAGTAGTTCATGCTTAGAGGATGTTTAATGCAATACTATATAGCGCAACTTTACAACATGAGTGTTATGAAGGAATATCGCTCTACATGATACCACTGATAAAGGTATCATGGGCTTTAACAACAGAACATTACAACAGTATTCGAAACATGCTAGCGAGTATTCTTATGAAGTCTCACCGTTACATCAAATGTCTGGGGTAACCACATTTTGCCTGATTTTGTAAATAACGAAAACCACCAAAATCAGCAGAATTATGATCACTAAACAACCAATCACAGCTATGACTGTAAATAACAAAGCATCAAGTTTTATATCAAACTAAGATTGATTTGATATGTTTATATGTCTTTATATGTAACTTGACCTACCTCCTATTGAAGCAAACGGGTTAGGGTTTTCCAGCAGAGTGATTGATGACAAAGTAGGAAATTGTGTGGTAACATCTTAAAACACAAGATGTACAAAATCCTGATATTTCGTTTAAGAGGTTCGATGTTAAATTTAAAGTGATTATACTTACGTTCGTCGTCTGTATTGAGCTTTCTAGTGGGATCAGTATCGCCATCTTCCCGATCAACTTTATACACCACCATTTTGCTGGAAGTGTTGTTTTTAAACGCATAATACCACAATTTATTTTCAGGATTAAAGTAAGGACAGTTCGTAGTTCTCGTCAGCTGTGAGGTTGAGTACCCACATCCGCATCCTAAATAACATTTTTTGTCACAATGAGCATCAGAATAGTCAGCCTGTTTGACAATAAAAATACTTCAAGTATGCTTTTGTCAATATTAGAAACATTGTCACAAAATATAATATTTCATTAATATATATATACTTAAAAAGTGCCTTACTATTGCTACAAAATTATAAGTCTTAAATCCTATATCACACCAATCAAGGCATACTTGTATATTAGCAGGACTATGATATACAGGGAAATTGTGCATTTTGGTCCCTTGATGCATTTCGAATCTGTGATTTGATTTTTCAAAGGAATTGTCAAATTCAAAGCATCCCGGATAACGAGGCCCTGAGAAATATATTAATGTCTGCCAAATATTTTCTATGGTTTAATTATGGTGAATGTGTAATTTAAGGAATAATATACAAACAGTTACTTCTCACTAATTACCAGGGTATACGATGGATTTTGCCTCTCTCGATATTTTCACCTTCCATGAATTAGTTTCATAAAACGGGCATGACCTTGGATCTAACGAGGCTGCTGTAGGTGCCGTGTCCCCACATCGACATTCAATGGACGGAGCGTCAGAACCGGAATAATACTACATAGTTCGAAATAAAGAAATATGGACATAAATGAAACGTTAGCAATAACATAAACACAAGCAGACTGACCTAGTTTAGGGTGCACTTACGATTGCCAGATAAGAATTTTTAATGCAATGATTCCAGCATGATTCAAACACTAAGTTTGAAAGATGATGATAGATGCCATCTGAGTCGTTTTCAGGTAGAACAGAGAAAATAATGTAAGTCTCATAATCTAGATCTCCGGCAAAACATCCCAAATCTTCTACACCGGCTTCAACAATTACATCTGTAAACATTGAGTATACATGGAATTAGTACTTCCTCATTGAAACACAAGTCACGGAAAAGAATGTGTATTATCTAAACTTCGAGTAAACAACAATAAACCTCATATATTTACATATATTAAATAAATAATAGTCGCATTAGTTTCTTACCGCCTAGATTGTTCATTAGCAAGCATATAATGTATTTTATCATAAATCCTATATACATTTTGTTATCTGGTGAAGCTTAGTTTCCTGCATATAACTCGTTCAAGACTGACGACTGTAACATATACATGTATTATGTAAGATGTGAGAGAAAGCTATGTCACGTTTATGCTGAATAACAACAACACTTTTATTCATTTCTTTATTATCTTGCAACAACAGAGATGGATAAGGTTCAGGTCACATTTGGGTCTATGCTTATATATTAAGAGGTTCGAGTCAGGAGAAAGTACCGGCGTTTTGTGTAAAGAATCGTCACGCTTGACACAGCTACCATAAACTTACTCCCAGTTAACATGTCAAAACTTCAGCATTCAGTGCACAAACACGTAGAGAGAAATAAATATCGTGCAATGTTAAGAAAATCTAGGATTTCTGTACATTATAAACATAAATGGATAACCATCATCATCCAAACATAGATAGTTAGTTACAAACCTCCAGCAAAACCTCTCATAAGTACTCTTGTAGATTTGGGTAGTTGACATCATCATCTTAAATAACGTTAGATGACTTATGATATATCAACCATATATATAAACACACATGGCATAAATACGTAGACTTTCAGGCATTGTCCCCTTTAAGTAGATATGCATTCAAATTTGTGTGACAATCAGAAAAATAAAGAATTATTGTGAATAATTTCGCGTTCGCATTCCATATTTAGAATATTGTTTTACCCAGATCTGACACATTATGTTAAATACATTGATGTATACTGGGAGTATATTATCATAGAAAGTGAAGACAATTTAAACCATGTGGCATCATTCGTTATCGGTTTCAATCAAGCAGTAACCTGTCTAACAATAAAGTTTATTGTCAATGTTTGTGATTATTGTTTAATTTGTCGGATGTTTGTCAAGGTGTAGTAGCCACACCATGATGAGAGTGACGCTGCTCGCGGTCACACCTGAGTGACCCGCACCAGTCAGATGTTACTCCCGGGGGATTAAGGTAATTGGTCAGAGATCATCTTATCTATATCACGTGATTCCCCGAAGTAACCGCCAAATATCTAACACCCTTATTCGAAATTTAGAATACCGTTAGTTAGCAAGAAGCCTCTGAACACTTTGCACATTGTTTACTTTCATCATTGATTGCCAGGTCATAAAGTATTCCGATGAATATCTTGGTTATTTTACCTTGAATAACTTCAACAGGTTATGGGCCCAGGTAACGGATAGAACACTGCGAAGATTAGATCTACGGAACATACACTTTACCGAGATCACGCCACGAAGTATCCAAGCAGAGTAACGTCGAACCAACAAGATGGGACAAGAGGACAAGTGGTCAATCAGTCGTCTTGACGGATAATCGAACTGGATGACCTGTAAGGTTCAAATGAAACATTTGTTGCTGGATGGCACCATTTTGATTTTGCTTATATTGAAATTGACACATGAAATATCGCAACGGATTTTGGAATAATATTTAATCTAAGGAATACCAAGGCAAGAAAACAATTTCATGTGTTATATATCTGAAGCAGAAATTTTTATTAGATGTTATTCTTGAATATACAAATTATTAGGCCAGCTATCTAGGATATCCTGTAAGATATGTGATTATATAATTAATTGAATGAATAAGTGTTATTATCTACGAGAGTGGTATCATCATCATCATCTTCTGTGGGTATATCAGCCCTGTCACCCACATGGACCACACCGTTAACTATGGCCACATCATCATAGGTCACCCTCGTACCGGGTTTATTAGGTTTGGCGTACAGAACATCTGGGTCAGCAGAAGCTCCATTATTGTTTCCGCTTCCGGCAGAGGTTTCCGGGAAATCGTCGATTCCGTCATAGACATTCTCCAGGGCAGTGACGGGGCGAGGTGCTGGCTTTGTCAGGTTCTGGCGACTCTTCTGTCGGTGCCACATGAAACCATTAGTGCCAAATCCTTCTCTCACTGTTCCTACATCACCAGGACCTGCAGCTTTCCTCCTGGTTATAATAAAGCTCAATTAATCATAGTACTCTGGTTCTAAAGATTGGCTCAAATTATCAAATTTGCCATATTATTGAGGTGGACTGGTACTTACCTGAGCTTACAAATTACTACAATAATCACAACAAGGAGTATGAAGAAAATTGAACATCCAACAATAATGGCTACTATAACTGCAAATGTCGAACACATAATACTATTGATTGTTCAATTTATATTTCAAATTCTATCACTTAGTGAAAAAAGCATTTTGTTACCTTCTGAAGTGGGACGTTTTTCTGCTTCTATGTTAATTTGAGTCATAGTCATAGTTGTGTTATCTAGAAATAAAAGCATTGGCCTCTAAACACATCCTTCGGTGGTAATTTACATATTCCAGGAAAAAATCGTTTATTTACCTGCGTGTGAATCCTGAGTAGTGTTTACCTGTCTGGTCGTTAAGGTTGTTAACAGGGGTGAAGTAAGGTCTGAAAGCATATATCACGCGGTTTAAAATCATTGAAAGTTCAGTATGCCAATTTGTTTACTTCCATGACATATTTCATCTTTTGGAATTTGACTGACATTCTTCACTGGCACTGAAAACTCCGGGATTACTGAGATTCCCATTTTCTCGATTTATTTTATACTTACATTCTTCATTTGTACTGAACATTTGAGGATGATCAATATGACCATCCTTCGAATGTGTTCGATACACGGTCATTTTGGAAGGAGAGTTGTTTTTGAATGAATAATACCACAATTCATTTTCAGGATTAAAGTAAGGACAGTGTGTAGTGCTTGTAAGCTCTGAAGTCGAGTTTCCACAAGCACATCCTAAGTAACATCCTTTGTCACAAGAAAGATCAGAATAGTCAGCCTGTTGATGAAAGTATTTATATATTTGCGTGTATCAATAGTACAATGATCATTGTTACAAGTGATATTAAACATACTAATATGATAGAAGAGGACTCACTATTGCGACATATTTATAAGCATGTGTAAGGCACAACTTGCGACACACATCTAAATCAGCGTCCGCATAATATAAAGTAACATTATCGTCGTTTGTCGATTGACTAAATCCATATATGTGATTGTCCGAAATCGGGAAGGAAATGTGCCTTTCAAAACATCCTGGAAAGCGAGGCCCTGCGAAATAAAATAGTCTGGCCAAAATTATTTCGATCTTTCAATTATGTCGAATGTGTAGAGGGAATGATTCACCAACCGTTACATGTCGTTAATTACCGGGATATACG